>VDFB02354829.1:189343-258643 GCA_007258455.2 Sequoia sempervirens
TATATCGGGTGATATCATCATAGATGGAGATTCCTTTATCAAATTTTATTTCATATGTGGGTTGCATCTTGCAAATTCAAAGAGTCCAATATGTAGTTCTCACAACATTCTAATGTATATCCTAGAGTTAGATCTTCTAGTTGGCCACATTAGTCACACACTAGAGTAGAATAAGTTGCATATATTGATCATTCTATTACTCCACAAGCATTTGATTCACTTCAGTATATTGTAGGGGTATGCGTTTTGTAGCTCAATTTTTTTATTTAGATTTGATTTCATCATGCATTCATAGTCCATTACACACATCATTGTTATAGTTATTAGATGATAAAACTTCAAATGACCTAATTAATTCCATAATTGTAGCTAGAAATGGTGATATTCAGGGTCCTAGTACATTGACACAAGTATATTCTTTTAAACTTTTTAGTCAAATTTATATTGAAAATTTTAAAACATATGCTTGTTGTCCTATAGAGATAAACTATTTGAAATTTATAAATGTTTTTTACATACATTTGTAGCTCAAACTATTAGGTAATACTCCTAGTTTTAAAAGGAAGTCGAGTGCATGCAAGATGCTTCCTACACCAATCTAAGAAGTAAAGAGTTGCAAAAGTTTCTTAAACACCTTAACAGTTATAGATTTAGATGCACATACATATCATAATTAGATTAAAAATATTCAAAATAACATAGAATTTGCATGGGGAGAACCCTTTTGGGAGAAAAAACATAGCTCAATTATATTATCCAGCAACAACAAACAAGTTACAATATAATTATAAGGTTATTCTCTTGCAGGAATCTTAATACTTCTCAATTTCGGAGTAATTCCAATAGCATAACAGTACTTCAAAAACAACAACCCTCAACTCCAAAATAAAAGTGATCTATATATAGGAGCTTACAATGCATTAGTTAGACATTTCTAAAAGTCCAACACTCAAGATTGAAGATGAACCATGGGAAATACCAAAACAACTATGCATGCATAATGGCAAGTTTCCTCTTCTCAACACATGCAATATTGCAACTACCAATTATCACTAATCTTGCACATGAAAAGATAGACGTGTCATGAGGGTTATATGAGTGGTTGGTAATTTTGTTTGGACTAACCAATGTACCAAGCATGTTTATGCAACTAGTGAATGAGGTATTTGAAAAATATTGGGTAGTTTATAATAATTTATATGGATGATATTCTAATTTTTATTAAAACTAAATAAGAATTTCTAGATTACATTCTAATTAGTATTATAAAGGTTAAAAGAAGAAATTTTATTGATCAATTTGAAAAGTGTAGTTTCATGAAGGAAGAACATGTGTAATTGGGATTTGTGATTCCAATAGAAGGTTTAAAGATGGATTTAGAGACTTGGTCAAAGCAATTATGCAATGGTCTACACTAGGAAATATAGGGGAAGTAAGATCTTTCCATAGGTTGGCTAGTTTTTATAAGAATTTATCATAAATTTTAGTAGTATTTGTGTGTCATTAATTGAGACAATGAGAGGGGATGAAAAGGAATTCAAGTGTTTTTAGGAGCTGATATTAGCTTTAAGTTTTTGAAGAATAAAGTAGTGGAACAACTATTTTTGCCACATAAGAATCAATAAGATACTCTAGGTGGACTATGACACAAGTGGGAATGCATTTGGGGCAATGACAATGTAGGAGAGGAGACTAGTAGCTTATTTCATTGATAAATAGAATGATGCCAAGAAGTGGTATTTATTCTATGACCAAGAATTTTATGCCATAATACAAGTTAACGAAATGGATGGATTACCTACTGTAACCTAAAGAATTTGTGTTATAGACCAATCATCGAGAGCTATAATACTTGAACAACCAAAGTAAATTAATTCAAAGACATGTGGTGGGTAGAATTCATGTAAAGTTACACTTTAATTTTGAAGCATTAGAGCAATAAGTCAAGCAATATTGTTGATCCATTGAGTAGAAGATAAATTCAACTAGTAGAAATGAGGATTGTAGTACTTAGCTTTAAAGAGCTAAAACATTTATGTAAGATTGACCTCAATTTTGTGGAGGCATGGAAAGAATATAAGAAGCTACTAAGCATGAAATGAAGCAAGTGGTTGGATTACTTGACTCCAAATAATATGTGGGACTCAATTGTGTATACCAAGAAGCTTTATGAAAAATTTAATTATAAAAATAGTATGAAAGTTTAGTTAGATATTTTGAGATAGATAAGACAATTACTTTAAATATAATATTTTAATCATTTTAATTTGACATCTCACATAAATATATATTATTAGACTATCTTTAACCGGATATATATTAAAGCTTTTTAAATACAGAAAAAACAAACTACCTACTCAAATCCCATCATTTATGTTTAAAGCAAAATTTCTTGCCGAAATCATCGTAAAGGAAGACGAAAAAATGCTAAAATTAAGCAGCCGAATTTGAAAACAATAGCAACTCTTTGGCAACGACTATAAACGTGACGGGGAACTGATAAACGGCCGTTTACGACGAAAACGGCATTTGGCCTGTTCAAGTGGGAAAAGGAGACTTGCCATTTCTGGTAACAGAGTTAATAAATACACTAGCAAATCTCCTGTTTCCACGTATACTGTTGCTTGTATCTTCAATATACACAATAATAATTTCTCAGGTTGAATATTTTATCAGCTTTGAAGTGCAGAGGAACAATGGTTTCAGTTGATTCTGGCAGTTCACCTAACTGGGGAAGATCTCTAATTGCAGTTGAGAGTGTCGAAGAATTGGCTAAAAGGCAGCTCCAACAAGTTCCAGAGAGATATGTGAAAAGTGATGAAGAAAGACCAGCAATGTTTGAACCTTCAACAGATCAATTTGACGATGAGATAAATAGTATTGTCATTGATATGAGTAAGATTGCACAACCACAATACAGAGAAGAAGAGATCAGAAAAATGGCTAAGGCTTGTGAAGAATGGGGATTCTTTCAGGTACTATGAATTTAATTGAATTTTTTTCTAAAAATTGAGAATTTTAGCATTAGCCATAACTATGTTTTCGAAACGTGACATATGGTTTCTGTTTCATGTTTTGACGGTCTGTAACGTGAAATCTATTGTGAGCAGCGATTTCTGTACAGTTATAATATTCTGTCTTTTATTTTTTATAGTATTTAAATATATGTAATATTATGCTATAAGTATTATAATTATTTTAATTAAGAATAGAGACAGGTTTTTCAAAGGGTTTAAATCTTTGTACAGAGATAAGATCAGATAAAATAGTAGAGGTTAATAGTATATAATCTCATTGTATGATCTGGCTTTGTTGCGGTTTCTGGTAACACAGCGACAGAACACTCTAGATAATTCAGTCAAATTAGTAGTTTAGTCAGGTAATCATGGATGTGCATGCTTTACAGGTTGTGAATCACGGTATTCCTCATTCAGTGATAGACACTGTGAAAAGAATTGGAAAAGAGTTTTTCCAGCTGCCATTGGAGAAGAAGCAGAAGTATTCAGTGAGGCCAGGGGATCTTCAGGGCTACGGCCAGACCTTCGTTGTGTCTGAAGATCAGAAGCTGGATTGGGGTAATCTGTTAGGATTGATCATGTACCCTCCCGAGCTCAGAGATTTGAGCTTTTGGCCGACTGAGCCTGCTGATTTCAGGTATTGCAGAATGTTATAATTGTAGAAAATTGAACCTTTTTCTTTACATGGATGGCTTTGATTAGCTGTAGAGCGGTTTTGTTCACCTCTAGATTCAGGATGATATTTGAGGTCTGGATGCTACTGGGAACCTTCTTTTGTCTGCCTTTGAAATGAGCTCAAGTATTTGGTTTTTTTTGTTCCTTTGCTAGGCCTAGAACACTATTTGGTTTAGTATTCAAATCTGAAAATATTTTATCTTAGAATTTTTCCAAGTCTAGAATATTATTTGATTCAACAGTCAATTAGAAGGAAAGTAGTATGAAAGCACCGTTGGGTTAACATCTCTAATTGTTTTCTGATGGGATTTGCAGGGAGAAAGTGTATGCATACAATTCTGAAATTAAAAGACTTGCTGGGCAACTGTTGGCTTTGATTGCTGAGTCATTGCAGTTGCAACCTGACTTTTTTGAGAAGAAATTTGGCAATGCATACCAAAAAATGAGGATGAATTATTATCCTCCCTGCGTTAATCCAGATCTTGTTCTAGGACTAAGTGCACATGCAGATATGGTAGCCCTGACTCTTCTGCTGCAGGATGATGAAATACTGGGATTGCAGATTCAAAAGGATGACCGATGGAGATCTGTGAAACCAATTCCTTATGCCCTGGTCATTAATACTGGAAACATGATAGAGGTAATCTCCTTACCACTAGAGCAAAGAGGCAATGTTTAGGAGTGAAAATTTTGAGAACAGGAAATCAGAGAATGAATGTGATTAGTCTTCCTCTTATCCTCTTGCTTGCCATTGCATACAAAGGAAAGCCACTATAATAGTTTAATACATTAAATTATAAGTCCTCTTTACTTTTGCTTATGTTGTGAAGCTAAATTTGCAGGTTATGACAAATGGAAGATATAAGAGCATCATACACCGAGCAGTAACAAACAAGGAGAAGGCAAGACTATCAATTGGAGTATTTTATGCTCCCGGATTCACTGAAGAGATCGGTCCTGCCCCTGAACTGATTGATGATAATCATCCCTGCTTGTTCAGGAAATTTATACACCAAGATTACATGCAAGACTATTACACTCGTGGAGCGAAGGAAAAAAAATCATTTTATGAATTTGCAGGCGCAAAAAATTGAACCTTTATCAGAAACGAGAAATGAGAAATGCAACAGAAACAGAAAACAGAGCACTGATTTCTGTTCATAATCATATATTTCACATTTTCTCAAGTTATTACCACTATAAATTAAGACTGTTGTAACCATTTTTCTATATAAATAACACACAGAATTACAGATTGCCGCCCCAAAAATGTACAAGGCTTTTTTAGGGTTCCCAGGTTTCAGAAGGCATCAAAGTATTATCACTACCAGAGTAATTTTTACGCATTCTGCTAAAAAAAAGTTAATAAACATCTGTGCAATGAATATTCATGATACTTATATATTTATTTTATTAATCTTCTATTGTTTTTCATCTCTGAAAATCGAAGGGAGTTGCAGCCAAGCGGTCGAGCTGTTTTTGTTGTGCAGCCGAGACCGTTTCATTTTTCCTTTAAAACGGGCTGTGTCGTTCACAAGAGTTGTTCATTGTAACATGTCCTGAAGTTCGACAAATTTCGCTATAGGTAATGTATTTGGTAAATATGTGAATAAATTGTTTGTTTGTTTGTTTTTTTTTTTTTTTTTTTAATTAATTAATTAATTAATTTTGCAAAATTGGAGCTCCATCAGTTTTTTGTTTTGTTTTGTTTTGTTTTGTTTTTTTTTTTTTTTAGCAAAATTGGAGCTCCATCAGTTTTTCAATCAAAGTTATGAAAAAGTTATGAACAGTTATGATGTACTTTTACATATTTAGATTTAGCATGATACGTGTAAGTTATTGTTAGTTTGATTATTTTTATAATATAATAGTTGTCCAATCTTTTGGTTACATTTTTTCAAATAATTGTCTAAGTTATTTGATGTTTCTTGAGATGTCTTTGATGAATTAAAATGTTTAACTTCTATGGATGATAGTAGCATGGTTGATTGCTTCTTACTACAAGAAAATGGTCCTAAGTCAAGATGAAAGATATATCTTGAAGTTGAGCTTCAATCATCAATATTATCTACATATTCAAAATCTATATACCCTACTAAATTAGGCTCTCCTCCATGTTTGTATTCAATTTCAAGTTGGCATGCAGTTCAAATGTGTTTTAATATTATTTTAGTTGTTTTCCAATGTTTAATGTGTGGATCTACCATTTACCTTAGAAATACAATGCTAGTTGCATATGTAATATATGGTCTAATTATAGTCAAGTATAAGAGATTCCCAACAAGTTGTCTATACAAATTTTCATCCACTTTATTTTAAATTGAGTTAGCATTCAATTTTAATCCAACTTCACATGTTGTACTAGATGGTTTACATTCAATCATATTAAAAAAATAACTACATCAAGAGCATACTTGGCCTTGGAAAGAATGACATTTCCTTCTTGACATACTTGCATACCCAAAAAATAGTGCATCAACCCTACACCATTTATTTCAAAAACTTATTTGAGTTATTCCTTGGTGTTTTCAATGTACTGCATATGATTTTCAACTATTTAATCATCTGCGTATGCTACAATAATAACAATTTGATCATCACTATAGATCAACTTTGTTTCATTTAAATCTTGCTTCTATAATGAATTCATTTATTTTGGAGTATCATGCCCATGGAGCTTGTTTAAGACCAAATAGCGATTTTTTTCATTCTACATATTAGATGTTCTTCACCAATTTTAACAAATCCTAATGATTACAACATACAAATTTCTTCCTTAAAATTAGTTTAGTAACTAGAGAATTTTTTTTAACATATTTAATACCTTCTATTTATGAGAAAAACTTTTTACATAGTTAATAGATCAATCTAATGTGAATTTTGTTTTGTGGGTCTTTTTACTATCAACCATATTTTTACATTTTGGAAGAGTAGTCAAATCCCAAGTGACATTTTCTATTAGGGATTTGTACTCATTTCATAGCTACTTCTCATTCATCTTTTTATTTTTCTTCCTCATATGTACTTGAAGTGCCAATCTACATCACCCTTGTCATAAAAGCATGGGTGATCCCACAATAGTGGTTTATAATTTTTGGCCAAACTGGATACTAAAATAATTTTTTTAACTAAATCTTCACTTTCGGGCACCTATAGCGGCCAAACCATGAGGAATTTGAAAATGATTGAAACTAGAATTTCGTGATATTTTGTCTGTAGATTCTAAATATATTTTTTTCAAAAAATTTTGAATCAGATTCAACTTATTTTTCCATCTCCCTCCAAAACTAGTTTTTTCATAAAACAACATTTTTAAAAAGTGACGCTCACCGTATAACACAACTTTTTTTCCATGAAGGATAAAATTATAATTCTTTCAAATTTAGATTTGTAACTTCGATATCTAGTGCTTCCACTTGGTTAGATAGTTTTTTATTTAATATTTTTCTTAAATCAAGTTTTGAAGTCAAACCAATTATAATTAGACATACACAACTATATAATGTAACTTTTTTTGTATGTATCAAATTCTTTTTTTTGGTTGGATCAAGGACTTCAATATCTGGTGCACTCATATTTTTCATTTTTTTTTGATAATTTGCTATTTTCCACATGTGCAGAATAGAGAGCTTGATTTTTAGTGAAAAACCTATGTTTAATAAAACTAAAAAACAAATACATAATAAAACCAAAACATATTAGAATTATAGTCATTGGATAGCTCGTTCCAAGGACTACCTAATTCTAGTTGGGTTTTTGAAGTCTTCTCCATTTTCATCCTCAACTCGAGCTTCAAAGCGTAAAAATCTGGACTTTCAAAGTGCCCGAGGGGGAGAATGAGGGCAAAGGGGGGTTTGTTTGAACCCTAGTTCGAGCGAACCCCCTTTCCTTTTGCATTTTGTTTGTTTTTTTTGGGTGGGAAATGTGGGCCCAATATTTAATGGGTTCACTTGAACCTACAAGTTCGTTCGAACCCCTAAAACTATTTATTTTTGCATGGGGTCATTTTTTTCTTGTTTTCCTTCCTCCATCAAATTGTAAACCACCCACATATTTCGTAAAACAATTTAGGAACTTGGTAAAATTCTTGAATGTGTCTAGTTTTTAGATTATTTTTTCATCATCACTTTCCCTTAATACTTAAACTTGAGTTCCTAATTCTCTTGTAGAAGATGACAAACCATCATTTGAATCATAAGTATTATTATCCTCTTTAATCAATATTGAAAAGGAAGATGATGTAGTATAAAATCTATCACTTTCAATATCTTCATAAAATCATGCACTTATTTTGATATGTATTTCCCTTATTTTAGGATCATACAAACTATATTCTTTTGATTCATCACTATACCCAATCATTATTTTCTTTCACATTTCTTATCTAACTTTTTCTTTCTTTCATTAGGAATGTGTACATAGGCATTACATCCAATGACTAAAAAATAAAACATTGTAGGCTTTCTATCACTTCATGCCTCTTATGGTGTTATTTTCATAGCTTACTCAAGAGGTGTTCTATTCAAAATATAGATAGCAATATGAATCCTTTCAAAATAAATTTTATATTTTATATTTCTAGATTGTAATATGCATCTAGCCATTTCTATCATAGTTCTATCATTTCTTTCTACAACTCCATTTTTGGCATTGAATAGGAAGTAGTTGATTCTGCATTTATACCATGTTGTTTAAAAAATTGTAAGAAAGATTCATTAATCTATTTAGTACCTATATCAAGTCCTTATTATTTTTTCGGATCCTTCACTTTGCATTTTGGAAAAAACCTTAAACCCTTTAAACTTGTCAAACACTTCACCCTTCTTTTGTAGAAAGTATACCTAAATTCTTCTACTATAGTCATCTATGAAAGTGGGAACATACATTGAACCTATTAGTGATGTTGTTTTAAATAACCTATTATATCATTTTGAACCAAATATAAATAAACTGTTTCTCTCCATGTTTTTCATTGTCGGAAATTTTCCACATGTCACTTCCCCATTGCACATCCTTCACATACCTTGTGTCTTGACGACATTTTCAGAAGTAAATATAACATATGTAACTTCACCATATGATGGATGCTTTGATAGTTAGCATGCCCCATACTCTTATTTCATAACCTACTCATATTAACATACCAAATTATCAATTTAAACATTTATAGTTCCTTTAACCTCTAAAGTACTATTATTTCCTAAGTAGATATATTTTTAGTTCTATAAATTCTTAATGATTCAAATTATTCCTAATGGTGTGACATGTGTTTTTATCATCGTAATTAGTAACCCAAGCATTCTTATAATAACTATTTTATTTAAGTGCAACAAAAAGAGCATGACTTTATACTCAAAGAGTTTTATAAAATGTCTTTCATGCTTTTTATTTTTCCTAATCCTCTTATAGAATTCATTTTATTTGTTACCTAGCTTACAACAATAATTATATTTTCATTTTATTTTTTCCTACTATCATTATGATCATTAGGTGGAGTATACCTAGTTTCTTGCCTCCAATTCCTCTCTCTTGGGTTATTATCTTATGTCTTGTTACTTTTTTCCCTTTCAACATGAAGGCTTGAGGTTCATCACTAAAGGAGTTTATTTCCTTGGCTAGATGATTTTATTCCTATATTAGCTTACCATATAACTCTCCATATTTTATTGTTTTTTATAATTTATTAGTAGTGTATAGGCTTCTTGTAAATAGTTGATAGGATCATGGTAGACTTTGTAAGATGATTTACACATAATATCTATTATTATATCTTTCCAAGATAAGCAAGCTCAATATTATTTTCCTTTAATTATCTTAATGGAGGGAGTAGCTCTTATGAATTTGATATTTTCACATCGTACAATTATATAGTGAAAGTTAGAATTCATACATCACCTAAATTTTCATATGTATTTTTCTAAATAGCCCATACTTTTACTCCACTTCTCTTATTTCAAAAATTTGAAGAAACCTCCTCAAGAAGTGTAATCTTGATCAAATTTTCTATGTTCTTATATTTTTATTCCAATATTCCTTCCCTTTTCTATGGTTTTATATGGTATTTGCTTACTACCAATAAAAAGCTCATAACAATTTTGAATTATTAGAAAAATATCCATAAAAGACACCAATTATAATATTTTTTCCATTTAATTTAATTTTAGAAAGGAATACAAATGGACTCCATTATGCTAAATTCCCTCATTTTAGATAGACAATAACCTAGAATATATATATATCTCACTAAATGCTTCAAACATAAAATATTTCTTATTATTTCAACAATAATGAATTGGCCAAATAGTATCTAATGAGACTCTTGGATTTTTGGTCCAATATGTGATAGGTTTAGATTTGGATAGTGCAGCCCATAGATCTATACCCATATGAATATCCTCCATCTTGGGCTTCTAAAGCTCAAAGTTTATGTTTGATTTGACTTCACCATCTCTATGGACTTGTTGTGCTTTCCATTTTTCCTATAAAAAGATTTTTTTCTACACAAGCTCCCACTCAATTCAAGATTAGTATAAAATCCTTTGTCCTAACACCTATTATCTAACATGATCAAGCTATGGTACCAAATGGAAGGACGTAGAGTTATATAATGCACTTCTTACACTAATATATATATGAGGATTTAATTGAAAAATTAAACTAATCATATGGTTGCAAGAAGTGATAACTTTAAGAAACCCATCTCAAAAAAAAGATATAAAACCTTGGCGAATCTTTCATTTATTTAGGAAAAATTATTAATTTCTATTGGCGAATATTTCCCTTTTTTGGGAAAAAGTATTAATTTTATTGGCAATTTTTTTACACCACTAAAATTTTGTTGAAAATTGTGGTGAATCTTAAAAAAATAATAGGAAAATGCATTATTTATGATGGAAAATCCATCCAATCTAAAATAATTCTCATGAAAAAGTAGGGGCCCGAGAGTGGAAGTTATTAATGTGTTTAAGGGGTAGACTATAATATTTACTTGTCACCATTGTTTTAAAACATAATATAATGTCCCTCATTGTATTCTGCAAGGTAAAATGTACCCACAATCTTTAATTCTCATGGTGCTCAAAATCACTTTTATATCATTTTTTTAACAACCCTCATTGTACTATGTGAAGTAAAATGTATCCACAATCTATAATTGCTCATGAGACCAGAAATTATGTGGCATTATAGATTGTGGTACATTTACCTCATGGAATACAACAAGGGCCATTAGATTATATTATAAATCAATGGTGGAAACTAAATATTAGAAATATAGTATTAAAGAAACTAAAGATTATGGTATACTATTGGAAAATTAATATAGATTTTTACTATAATTTATAAAATTTAGGTGAATCTAATCTAATCATATATCGATTATTGTGGTGAATTCTTGAGTTAATTTATTTAATAAAATAAATTATTTGGCAATTTAAATAAAACTATAATATTTTTTTGTAAAAATGTGGCTATTCAAGTCACATTACAAATTGAACTATTAGTCAATTGGCGAATATTAGCCACTAAAAAAATCACTAGTTGCAAGAAAATAAGATCAAAATAAATGTATCATAACACAATCACTTACATGGAGAAAACCATTCAAAGATTAAAAAAAAAAAAAAACAAACAAAACACTCCAAAGAAATTATATTATTTTGTAATCGAAGGTTACAATACACTTGTAAGGTTTCAATATTTATAAGATTATCATCAAATAGAGACCTAGAGTAATTTTGGTAGCATAATAATATCTATAAAACTCATTATCAAAACCTCCATGTCAAACAAAAAATAAATAACAGAAATAATACATTAAACCGTCAAATAGTAAGTATGAAACCATAAATTAAAACTTCCCAAAATGTGCCACCCAAATCCCTAGTTAAAAATTCTACTTCCAAATCTGAAAATGATTCCATAGATTAAAAATAACATATTCATTCCACCTACATTATTTTTTTCATAATCCACTCACCAATTTAGGAACTTCATTTTGTATCGATTTATCCACATTCAAACATGCCTTATGATGTTTCATAACACACATCATAAGTTGATCAAGTACAACTCTCTCTTACAACTCGTTAATGTGTCATAAGTGTTTCTACATTTCTAATGTGGGATGCCTAATTTTGGACACCACAACTCTTGATTTTGGAGGTTGATTGAGACCCTTTTTTAAAATTATATGGGTCAAAGAGATCTATGTTCTAGGTAATTAGGAACCAATTCCAAATAACATGGAATATTTATTTTAGACAAAAATGACCTTTATTACCTAGAAATTAAAATTTTATATTTTATAACCTAAAGAGTATATATTTTTTAATATTCTTAACATTAGAAGGAATATTGATACACCTTTCATAATAGTGTACTCCATACAAACCTATAAAATAAATTTGTAAAAGTGTAATTAGTATCCTTTTTATTGCAAATAAAGGTAAAGATGACAACATTAGCTCAATTTGAATTTCATTAATCACAAAAGAGAGAGAGGGGAGAGTATAATTTTTATAAAATAGCTTGTATGAAAATGGTAATATTCTTCTTCACATGATATCCATAAGATGACATGACATATTGGGTGCTACCATGTCATGGTATGTGCTAAATATTCATCTAAACATGATAGATGATCCCTTGTGTAAACACTTATAAGTATCTACAACCTCAGCATAGGGAGGGTTATCAAAAAAATATACCTCCTTCAATTGGTTACATCCATTGGATGTAAGGAATTGGAGGAGAGGGAAAAAAAATACATGAAATATAAATATAAGCTAAGAATACAAACTATATAAATTAGAAAATGCAATAAATACTTCATACAATATGTAGGTAAATATCTCAAATAATAAATATTGTTAGCACATCAGATGGAGATATCATTGAGGAAAGAGGTTTCCCATAGCATGGGAAAATAAAAATGGTGATTTGACCTTCAATGGTCAAAAACACTCATGTGAGTAACATAAGGTTAGAAATTGTGAAGTAATATATTTACACAAACACATCTCTTAAGTGTTACTTAGGGAAAAATCGAGATGGGTTTTCAACAACAAGGCCATGCTAGGTACCCATATATAATGATTACCCAAACTAAAGAGAAGGAGAAGCCCTCCATTAAAGAGAACATGTGAAGATAGAGACTAGGGAGCCCCCCAAAGATGTGATACCTTATGTTTCAATGATTTTTTTTTGAGTTTGAGCAATAAAGAAAATCCATGCTTGTTAAAAAATATTTCTACCCTTACAAAGAAATAAAATCAAAGGTAATTGTAAAATATCTTCCCATTTTGGAAAGGAATATGTGGGATGAAAATATAAAACATATTATGTCTTTGGAAGTTGTGTAATATCATGATCATAATATAACTCCTAGGTCTAATTGAAGAAGATAATTTCTCATAACTATGTGGAAATGAACATGCTTGATAGGAACCACAAAAGTGGTGTATGGATGTAAAATCTCAATGTATGCCATGTGGCTACAATGCTCATCCCATGAGATGTCCTATTATGAAGAATCACTAGAAGCCCTCAATGAGGCATCTCTTAACTTTATAGGAGAAATAGGTGAAGGTATATCTCAATGCATGTCATGTGATTGCATTGCACATTCCACAAGATTTCTTGTTATGAATTTAATTGGTAGAAGTTGTTGGTGAAATGACTTGGAGCTTTATAATTTCAACAAGAGGTGGTGAAATCATGGTCCATGTCATGCGACTACATTGTTCATTCACAAGATTTCCATAATAGATGCTTGAGTATGAGTAAGTGACAGTTGCTTGAGGTGTTGGGATCTAAGTGCATGTCTCCATTGTATGTCTCACAAAATTCTCACATCAATGGTGTGTGTATGAATGGATGTAGATGGGGCATCATGATGACTAGCTATTATTTCAATTTCATCCACATTTGCAAGGTTCTCCATGTAATGTAGGATTATCCTTATAAATGATAAAACATATTAATCCATAGTCAAAGTAATTAAAGTTTATTTGAGCACATTTTTGTTCATGGTAATTTGGATTAGGAACAAACCCATGGAGATAGGGCACTAGATATTGCTCAAAATGATGATTATTTATCTCTTCTTATTTAAATGAATAATTTCCTTTATTTAAGATGACAATAGAAAAGTGAAATGAAGTGTTAAAAAATATATTTGCAATCCCCTTAGAATGAAACTTTATCTTAATTAATTATTACTATCCCCACAAAAGATTTGCACACCCTCTATAAATAGATATAAGGTTTCACACTTTATCATAGTACATGTTTACATTGCATGATTGTATAAAATATCCCAATAAGTAGAACATGATATTTTATAATCAATGTGAATACAGCTTTATTTAAAGATACATAAAGAAGTCCAAAAAGTTTTTATTTCAAAATATGTTTATATGATAACAAGGGTTGAAAAAATAAATAATATTATATGAAAGAAGCCATGACCAATTTTCAAACACCCATAAAAACGCAAAAAATTAATTAATAACTAAAACAAAAATAAGCCCATTCCTATAAAAACGCCTTAAAAGGAGGATGAGAAAATTTGACTTAGGGTTTCCAAAGTCTCGTTATGCCAATTATGACCAGAAGATTCCCTATGTAGCACCCTTTTACACCATATAAGAACATTCTTAAAAGGTGGGGCCCGCTTTAAAGTCTTAAATAAGGAAACTTTGATGAAGTAATTAAAAAGCATTAAAAACGGTTTTCCTTAGACTTTCACGTGGGCATGAAAATATATTTTACAAACCCTTTTAAACTTTAATATAAATCAAAGGCCAAGTTTAAGAATACGGCAATTTAAGCTCTTTAATAGAATTGCCTAAAATGGCGCAACATATTGAAGGCCCTTACTAAGGTCATGTACGGCGCCTGCTTTGACTTTACCCGCTGGTACAAATTCACACGCAAATTAGAGTATTTTATTTGTAGGTGGGCAGTGGGCACAATATGGAGGCGTAATCATATTAGAATTTGTCCTCTACATAACAAACCTACCCTAGACCTAATGTCCATGTGCTAAGCACACAACCAAAAAGCGATAAAAAGTATTATATTCAATATAATGAAACATTTTACAAAGAGTAATATATATATATATATATATATATATATATATATATATATATATATATATATATGGAAGTGGCTATCTAGTCTCATGAATGCACTAGAGCAATCAATGAGATCATACATTAAATTAATTGTTGATTGGACAGTTGGATGCATGGTGGTGCTGCTCAACATTAAGTTAACTGTTAATTGGGTGGCTAGATACATGATGTATGACCCCATCCATGCCTCTTGTGCTTTCACGAGTATGGATAGCCACTTCCCACATATATAGTGCTCTTGGGTGCATGAATTAAGGAGATGCCATGTCTAAGAGGTATGAATTTAACTTCCAGTCATTCTCAATTAGTAGGTGATTTAACTTGGTTTAATTGAGACATAAAGTGGTCTTGACTACGAAGAGTTGACACCTAACTAGCGTTAATAAAAAATGACACAATAGTGGCATTTGTGTATGCCACCTCAGGGTGAGCACATGCCATTATTACCTACATAGATTAAGGGAATTGAATATAGTTCCTATTATACTAGTGCTAAGTAAACTTATTTACTAGATGCAATATGACACATATAATGAGCATTATCATAGGTGAAGTGAAATATTTACACCAACAAAGATCAATACTTTTCAATCTAGAAAAAATCAAGTAGCATAACTCTCATAAAACATGATATATACCTTCTATCCTACACCCTTCATATATAGGTCAAGAAGACTCATCAAGCCAATAATAGTTTTTTTAAATTATAGTTTCAAAACTATAAACCAAAGACTAGTAAAGTAGTCAACATTAAATCCACTCGTGCTTCTCCAACTATAAAGTTACTTCTACACAAAATGTAACTATTGATTGATTTATTTGACTCCCAAGACCAAGTGGGGTCAAAGTAACTCCCAAGCACTCTATTTGGATGTAGTAATTATCTTTTAGGCACCTCTTTCTCATGCTATAAATAGATAGATAAAGATGGTAGCCATAGTCCACTAAGTATCCCTGAGAACAATTGGTTTTCATGATCATCATATGACTAATGACATGTGGTTGAGAGTGCCAACTATAGAATCTCAATATTTTGTCCAAGTGGATTGCACTTTTCCATATGGTCAAACTGTTTACAATATTAAAAAATATTAAATAATTAGAATAGACCTAGGATTTGCAAGGTGTACAAAAGTGCCTAGTCCCTTAGTCTTGACAATGTCCCACTTATTGTATGTATATGTTGCAAGAATAATAGTGAGTGTGTGAACTAAATGCTAGGCGTTGATCCCCATAGCCATTTGCACCACCAAAGTTCTCTATGTTGATGGGCTTCAGGGTGAAATCACAATATTGTGTCACTTTTTATCCAAGATGGACATTTACATCAATATTTTTAACTGAATCTTCATCTTTTGAGACCTATAGAAAATAAACTATTAAGAAATTGAAGATGATGCAAACAAGTGATTTGTGGCAATTTATATGTAGATTCTAAATATATACTTTTAATTTTTTTCTAAAATAAATAATAAATCTTTTAACATCTCCTTTAATAACTAGTTTTAAATAGAAAACAATATTTTTAGAAAGTAATGTTTGTGGCCTCCAACATAACTTTTTTCTATAAAGGATAAAAATCTAATTTTTGAAATGTAGATTCTCAACATCAATATCAAGGGAAGGGATATATTTTCATAATTTTTTGTTATATATATTTTTTAATTTATTTTTGAAGTCATTGTAACTATAATTTGGATATACACGTGTGTTGTCCAGCATAGCTTGTGTATATATCAATTTTTATTTTTTTTGTGAAACAAGAACATCAATACGAAGGGAAAGGATATTTTTTGAATTTTTTTACAATGTTTTACTATTTTTCAACCTTTGTAGAACAAAGAGCTTGATGTTCGAAGTGAAAATTAAATACATGATAAAATGAAAACATATTAAAAAACTATACTTTTTGGAAAGCTTGTTTTGAGGGTTATGATCTTGCAAAATATCTTGTCAAGTTAAGCTCATTTGGAGGTCCAACTTGATGTTTGAATTTGAATTTTTCGAGGAAATTTTGATGTAGATGCCAAACTTGCCTAGTTAAGGACCTTTGGTCAAAGGTACCTTTGACCGAAGGTAACTTCGATTGAAGGTACCTTTGATCAAAGGTCCTTATGACTGGAATAAAAACTATTATTTAATTGTCTTTGTTTGAAGGTGACACAATAAAATAATATTTATTTTAATTTTGCAGTTGACCTTTAACTAAAGGCTAGGTTAGTTGATGTTTCAAAATAATATGTCTATTTGAATTACACATGTATATATACAAGGTATTTTTTGGGATTTTAATATTAAAAAATAAAGGAAAATTCACATTGAGGTGTCTTTAAAAGGCCTTTTTTTTTGCAAGTGTTTTACAAATTTGTAACATGGAATTGGAAAAGAATTATCAAGATCATATTTTGCAAGTTGAAGAAGATGAGAAACCCAAAGAATAGAAAAAATAAGGTTACACATCATCATTCCAAAGAAACTTCAAACAACAATTGCATGGAAGAAGGATATCAAGCTAAAAAATATCAAAAAGAAGGTATGTATATTTTATATTAAAAAGGTATGATGGGTATTTGTAGGGTATGTGGCTAACAACTTTTTCTTTATCGAAAATTGATGAAATGAAAAGGGTTTTTAAAGAAAATTCTCAGCTTTCCACCAATATAAATTATGCTTTACTTTGAATTTAATAAATAATTATTATTTATTTTCTATTTGAATTATGATTAAAGTCTTGATTGATAGGCTGATTGAAAAACATCTATAGCTTTCAAACGGTATCACATTTTTGGAATCTAAAATATGCATCACATTCTATGCTTTGCATACTATAGGATTAAAAAAAGAAAAAATGAATTTCATGAAGTTTTGACCATGTTAAGGTGGTCAGACATATGAGTTTTTATATTTTTTAAAAGTTGTAATAAAAAATTAATAATTAATTATTTACTTGGAAAAAAAATTACAAAAAAATATGCATCAGATCCGGACATAAGTCCTCTACTTATGTCTAAAATATTATAAAAAAATAATATCATTTTATTGTGGTTAGAGTGGTCAGACAAACACCTACTTCTTATTTTTTTCCACTGAAATTTAAGTACTCTTGCGAAAGAATTTCAAATTTCCCAAATAGATTTAAAAAAAAAAACATAAACCTACTAGTTTAGAAACTACATTCAATTTTCTATAGATTCTATTGTTATATAATTTTGAAATAATATAGATAACTTATTCAAATTTTTACACCAAGTTTCCTAACTTTGATTTTTCTGAATTTTTTGCTACTTAAGGGCCTGTTTTTTCTATGATGATCCTACACATACCTGGGGAGTTGTAATATTTTTTTTTCCAAGGGCACCTAATACCTACTCAAGGATCTAACTACTTCTCCTACAAATCAATTGTGTGACCATATCCTCCAATTAATCTAATAGAACTCACATGTACAACTTTTACTTTGTTAAAAAAGTAGGAATGTTGAGCTCCTTAGTGGTAGTTTTAGATGACACAACACACCTAAAAAGCTAAATAGGAATTTGGTGAAAGATTCATGTATAATTTCCCTAGGATCTAAGAGCATCTTGGTTTGATCTCTGATAGATATCCATGTAGTCATAACTTGGGCTTCCTTTTTTCTTGTCTTATTTCTCTCCTTTCGAGCTCTAGTTTGTATATAAATAATCTAGATAGATAAGACTTGTTTCTTAATTCTATTCATCTCAAGTAACACTAAATTTTTAAAATAAAGAAAGACCTAGGTAGTTTCTTAATTTCATTCATCACTTTCCAATTTCTAGGTGCATAAGTTTTGTTTTTCCTATTTTTTCCTTCTCAAATTTCCTAATTTTATTTATAGATTGTGCCTTTAATTGGGAAACTCTTTCAAGTTAGTTATTTTAGGTTAGGTTCTAGTCCAATTTTCATAGTTAGGTTATTTTTAGGTTCTATATTGTATCTTTAGGAAATTAGGTTATTTTTAGTTAATGGTATGGATTGATTATATTCATTCATGATGTTAACCCCAATTTTTATGTTTAATGTATATTCAAATTAATAACATCAAAATTATTGGTCATTGCAATGCAGTATTGTGAATGATTGTTTGAATTAAGAATTATTCATGGAAACAATAATATTCCATATTAATACCCATTTCTTATG
The DNA here is from genome assembly GCA_007258455.2 of Sequoia sempervirens. Taxonomy (NCBI): domain Eukaryota; kingdom Viridiplantae; phylum Streptophyta; class Pinopsida; order Cupressales; family Cupressaceae; genus Sequoia; species Sequoia sempervirens. The sequence continues at coordinate 208,338 of VDFB02354829.1, forward strand.
ACTCTTTGTGTATTAAAATATCAATCAATGAGTTAGTAGCATTAGTTGTTTCTCTTTTAATGATAAGCTAATGAACTCTATTTCATGATGAATTTTCTTATGATGTCTCTCCTTTCATGTGCATACATAATTCTAGTCCATATTTACTTTTACATATAATTCTATTCCATATTAATATGGACATTTCTTGTGACTACAAGTGTGTATTAAAATATCAACCAATGAGCTAGTAGTGTTAGTTATTTCTAGTTTAATGATGAAGATAATGAACTCTAGTTCTTGATGAATTTCATTATCATGTACTCTCCTTTCATGTGCATACATAACTGAATTAATTATAGTTAAGGTGTGTAATTAGGATCCAAGCATGAATCCTGCTCCAATAAATGTGCTAAGCCCTATATAACATGTATATACATATACATTTAAGTGTAATTAAATTAAAAATTATATTAAATATATACACAAACATGAATTTAAGTGAACATGTACAATGTATATGTAGTTAACTTAGATAAAAATTAAAGAACTCACTTATCCACTAGCATAGTTCGACAAAGAATGTGTGTGTACATGCTCTACCCTCAAACTAGGAGTAATATGTTGCACCTCCACCTACTGTGCATACATGCATGAATACATAAAAAGAAGGAAAATTAATTTCAAAGTCATATAACTATACTTTCAGTAAAAGTACAAAGCTATGTCACACTTTATAAAGGAAACAACCAACACTGATCCAACTTTTAAACTTGAATTAGTAAAATGTGGCATATATGCTTTGAGTTTCGAAATAATGTAAACTAGTAAACTTGTACTTTTAGTATATTTTAAGTTTGTATTGTAATTTTTTATTTTTTAAATATATTTTAATAAATTTATACTATAATTTAGCTATTGATAAAATGCTAAAAAATGAAGTTACATGAGATACCAATATTTTTAAAGTAATTTTTTTTTCTTTCAATTTTTTTGTGTATATTTATAACTTGAACCTTTATTGCATGGATATATTTTTTTCTATTTTTTATAAATATATATTTTTAAATGAATATAAAATGTGTGTGTATTAAAAAATATTTGTTTCCATTTGATGTCAAATTTCATATTAAATATTTATCTCAAATAGAAAAAAATTAGTATTTGAGTGTGAATCCTACTTTAATAAATGTGCTAAGCCCTACATAACATGTATATACATATACATATAAGTGTAATTAAATTAGTGTACACAAACATGAATTTAAGTGAACATGTACAATGTATATTTAGTTAACTTAGATAAAAATAAAGAACTCACCTATGCACTAACATAGTCTGACAAAGAACACATGCGTACATGCTCTTCCCTCAAACTATGAGTGTATGTTGTACCAGACACCTAGTGTACATACATGCATGAATACATTAAAAAAATAAAATTAATTTCAAAGTTACATAACTATATACATGTAAATTTATTTAGAACTTAAAATAAACTTTAAAATTATATGTATATAGGTATATACCTTAAGAATAGCCTCTACATCATGAGTGTTGGATTTTGAAATCATATGATCCACCAACTGCTCTACAATCCTACTCTCGAATAGCTCCTCCAATGATGTGTGTAGTGGGTTATGCAAGTGAGATATCATAGGTAAAGCCAACATCTCCATAAAACCTCCTCTCAAAAGCTTGAGTGTATAAGTAGATGTACGATGAGCACCTATAGTAGCGAATGACTATGAACCAAGAGTAGGAGTAGATGATTGGGCACCAAGTGTAGGAGTAGATGAGTGAGCACTAGGTGTAGGAGTAGATGAATGGGCACCAGGTTTAGTAGTAGATGGTTGGGCACGAGGTGTAGGAGCATGTGCATCATCAATAGGTGGATCATGTGAATGTTTCAAGCCACAAGATGATCTAGATGTAGGATCAATATCAAAATGTCAAGATGGAACTAATGGACTTTGGAAATAACCACTGTAACACTGACAAACAAATGAGGTAACATATTCTAATGAGATCCTTTAAATGTCCTGAGATCACACCATAAGCTTTGATTAGGTTGTCAAATAATCTACAACATACATCCCTCAGAATTTGGGGATCATGTGCAATGTGTTTTATATCAGCTGAAGACAAGACACCTACCACATCATATACATTTGAATCAATAGGAAATGACCTATGTGTTTGTCTCATCAAATATTGGCCCACACGATTTACAAATATATGTTGAGCTTGGACTGCAATATCAACAATGCTATGAATTTCTTCCTATTGGGATGCAATGCCAATCTAATCCCTAATAGGACTAATAGATGGAGCGACAACAAGCATCCTTGACCCAACCAAGGCCCTATAATTTGGGCATTGATGATCTACACGTCGATATTCATCCCTGCCACACACCCTACCACACCCCTACCCCAAATGACCTAGTAAATCCAAATAGTTAATGTTGAGGACTAAATGGACCTCAACTTATAACTATTGTGTAAAATATAATGGAATTTGGTCTTTATTCAAATAAAGACCATGTGTTGCAAGAAATTATGGATATATTAGCGATGCCATCCTAAGATCTATGCCCCTAGTAACCTGATACACCTTCACTAGTGATCTAGTAGAATATTAGGGAATTTTTTTAGTTTTTATAATTTCCTTTGGCACTCCAGCCTATACTATGCTCAAAGGTACATGACCAGAAACCTCACTCCTCATCTTGACAATGATGACTGCTAAAGTGTCACCTGAATATGCACACACACCTCCTAATGACTATCTAATTCTAACTAAACTCTCTAAAATATCTGTGCAATTATTTCTATAGAACCCTATTATCGAAGGGTCTTTTAAAATCAACTGTAATCTCTAAATCTTTGCATCTGTACATCCCCAAAGACCCTCCATATTGATGTGTTGCATAAAAATTAATTAATTTGTAATTAAATAATTCAAGCACATGTATGTACATGTATGATATGAAATTTAGCTAATGTTAATTTAGAATCATTAAAAAAATGTTGAAGTTGATAGTTTAACCCCACAACTCCCAGAAATCCCTACAACCAAAATGCCTATCACATTTAAGAGATCAAAGAAACTAATTTGCTATGCAATCAAGAGACAAAAGGTAAAATAAACTCCTTCGTATGTCTAGTGTAGGTACATATGAGTTCATATAGATAAAGAAAAATATAAGGTCACCTGAGATGTGTCAGAATACCATTTCACTAAGACTCATATTTATCCTTATACGAGTTGATCATAGAAGGATGAACAAAAATACCAATGATACTCACTCAAATAAAAAAAGCAGAGATTAATGACCTCAGTACTAATAAAGAAGATCAAATGATGTCATCTCACGCAAAAAAATTCTTTTTAGGTGCCAAAATGTCCAAGTAATTAAGAAGAATGTGAAAAAATAAATTACAAAATAAAATATACTTAGAGCATATTCTAGGAAAAGTGCATGAATATATCTAAAGAGCTTTGAAATACCTTTCCAACACCACTTGAATCATGAAAATCAAAGATACAAGAAAAAGTTACAAGATCGAGAGCGTAAAATGAAGATCTGACTTTGACTAAGAATAACAAGAACCAACAAATGTTTTTGATAATGATACTTATACCACTGGAAAATTCATAAAACCATCTTTCTAATGATATCTCATTTTCCCTATTTGATAGCGTATTCCCAAGTTATGCCAAAAAGGAAAAAATCGCCCCTTTAGGGAAAATAAGGGCTTGGAGAGGTCAACCATACAATTTTGTACTACTTCTATCAATGTGTCATCACTAAATATGCTCAAAATATTCCTATTTGCTTAGAAAAAAATTGACCCCTACCAAAAAAAGTTGTTGATCACCAAATTTTTTTCCTAGTTGCTAGAAAAGAAAAAAAGGTAAAAGATTAGGAAGATTCCATGTGAATCTTTTGATGTTGCATCGAGTTTGAGGAGGGTAGTTTCCAAGTTGTTTTTGTTAGTGCATTTTCTATGCCATTGCTAAATTTTTTTTATGCCAAATATTTTAAACGCTACCTGAAATTTCAATGTGGCAGTTGAGTGACTAAAAACAATCATTGGTAGGCATTAAAAGCATTGTGTAGGCTTTGAAACCTACATAGGATACAAGCCTAGGTACATAGGTGTACAAATTTCTTTTATGTGTCTTTTTTTTCTTTGAATTTTTTGATAAAAAACCTATTTTTTTTATATTTTTCTAGAAAAATATAAAAAAACCAAAATGTTTTTTTTTTAAATCAATAACTATGCATACAAATTAATAGAATGGGTACAAATCCATATGACCACTGTATGGATCATACAAAATCGACCTTGGATCTCGTGCCCCTATTTTTTTGTTCAATTTTTGAAATTGCTCCAAAATTGATGAAATTACATGTGCTCTTAAGGTTTTTCATCATTATGGATGCAATAGTGATGCCTGTTTTGCCCTAGAATGAGCCACTTTTCCCCTAAAGGCTAGATCTCTCAAAATTTAGATAGGAAGCTATAGATTTGGAGCTCTAATGCCATGTTGAAGTTGATAGTTGAACCCCATAGCTCCTAGAAATTCTTGCAACCAAACTTCCTATTTGTTGGAAGTTTGGAGAGATTGTTGAAGTCTATCATTGATGATGCTATTTGGAAACATGAGCATGGATAGTACATGATCTAGTGTTTTCATTGATGTAACATTGTTGTAGATCACTTTGGATAACCCTAAAAGGTTTCTAAGGTGTTGTGAAAGACATTTGTGCAAATTGAGTTGGTCCAAAAAAATTAGTTGTGTTGGAAATTTGATTGTGTCAAATCTACAAGTTAAGTGTTATAATGTGTTAGTATTTGGGTCTGCACCACTTCACATATGAAGATTTCTCTTTGTGCTTTGAACATCATTTTTATGAATGTTAGATGTATCTAGTTCCAAGATTTCATCATATTTGAACAAGAGGTTTGAGAGATATGAGTAATAGAGTTTGGCTTGGAATTTCACAACTTTATCTTTCTGTACAGTGTGTTTGTGTGGGAGAATCTGCACTTCTCCGTGAATGAGATTTTGGTCTTACGGTTTTGAGGATAGATTGTTAAATGTCAATTGAGCATGGATTTGGAATTGAGTTTCGAGGTCCAAGTGTCGAGATGTGGATGTACTATTGAAGGAAATTTTGGTTTAGGTCCCATGTAGTGTCGATCTAACATGTTTGGTGTTGTGTGAAGGATTAATATGTGTTGCACTCTTTTGTGGGATCTATTTTAAGCCCATGTTGACCTATCTTAAAGAATTTTGAATTTTGAATCATGGCACATAGTGTGGATGATAATTTTTGAAGATGCAAAGTTGTATTTTTGGTATTACATCTAATTAGATTGACCTAATTGATGTTATACTTGATGCAAATATATATGTTGGATTTCCTTCAGTGTTTTGAGATGAAGTGATGTGACATGTGATGTGTGTGATGTGAATTTGATCAGAGTAGTACAAAGTTAAGATTGAAGATCAAAATTTTGTAAATGAAGAGTGAGGAATTTAAGTGTCTAATCAGAATTAGATAAAGATTGTTATTGAGCTTCATTGGAACTATATTCATGCATATGTAAGATGCAAATTGTAATAGTTTAAAATAGTATATGTGCCACCATCTCTCTTTTATCTTTTTCTTTATGGACAGTGAGTCCACTTGTAGTGATCACTTCTATAAATATACTATAATTGGTTATAATATATTGTGAGCTAACCCTCACCATGGTTTTTCCCAATTTGGAATTTCCACATAAAAATCTTGGTGTTCATTTTTTATGTGATGTTGTGGATGTTTCATGCTTTCATTCCTTACTGTATTAGAATATTCTTTGGTAATTGGATGTTTAATGTTTGAAAGGTTTAAGGGAATATTGATTCACCCCTATACACAATATTATGGGAATTCAACAATTGGTATCATAGCTTGGTTCCTTGGAAAGAGCTTAAACTCTTTGAGAATGTCTTGGAGATTGAACATATGGTTGATATAAATTTTCCTATTCCCTTGGAAGGGATTCCTACTATTGGATACATAGAAGAAGATTGCATGCTTGAAAAAGATGGAGAACTCAAAGTTTCTCTTGAAGATCTAGAAGAAAATAGAGATATGAAGGAAAATATATCAAAGAAGCAAATGAATTCATCACAAAATTGAGAGATAAAATTAGGAAGTTTAGAGAAAGGCATAAGGAATTCAGTGAGCAGTTGAAACAAGCAAATGAAAGTATCATTAGACTAAAAGTACAATTTGAAGAAAAAAAAGAGTTGAGGAATTTTTGAATGCAATGGTGAAAATAAAATCTGATGAATGCATAAGGATTGAACAAGAAGAGCTAAACCTAAGGTCAAATCTAGAGAAAGAAAGGATTCATGAAGACAAATTCAAGATGAGTGCTACAAAGCTTGATGAAATGATTGTAAGACAGAAAGCTTCTAAAGACATCAAAGGTTTGAGATTTGAAAAAGGTGAAAGTTCAAATATGGATTAGAAATCAATGTAGAACCAAAGAAGATTGAAGACAAGAAGAACAATGGAAAGATCTGGAATCAAAGAAATGCAGATAGAAGACAACTAGTAATACAACCAAATGCACAAAGGTACCCATATTTCAATGGTTTTTGCTATTCTTGCAATAAATTTGGACATAAAGCAATGGAATGTAAAAGTGAAATGAGTTAGAATGTTTCATCCTTTACTGGTTAATTTTTTACATGTGTGAGAGTTGGTCATAGAGCTAATGAATACATAAGTCAAATGATGAATTCCAATAACAATGGTAGAATGATTCAATCTTTCAATGGTTATTGTTATACATGCAATAGATTTGGACACAAAGCTAATCAATGTAGATCATCTAGAGTGAATAGAATGGATACTATTCAAAAGAATGTCACATGTTAAAATTGCAGTAGACCTGGACATATTGCTAAGTTTTTTAGAAGTAGAAATACAAGGATAATTCGAGGAAGAGGAATGAACCAGTTAAGAAGATTGATCCTAAAGAGACAAAGAAGAAAATGTGAAAGATTTGGTGAAAGAAATAAGAGACTAAGATCAAGGATGAATTTGTACCATCCTCTAGTGCAGATGCTTCCTCCAAAAACTAAACTAAAAGCTTTGGCTTAGGGGGAGGTTTAATGAAAATATTTTGTCCCCCACCAAAGAAGAGGTGTTGAGGCTACAACATGAAGGTATGTAATGTAGATCAACATGCTTGATCTATTGGTGAAGACTATGGAAGAAAATATGACAGTGCAAAAGTTTGCAGAGCATGAGGAGTTGTATGTGCATACTAATTAAGTGTTGAAAATTTATCATTTGAAGCATTTAATGCAAAAATTTTGTAGATCGAATGGTTATAAGAAATTTCACTAAGGAAAATTCACTTCACAAAAGCATTTGAGGAGTAGAGGAATGAGAAGAAAATTTGAACTGCATAGGGTGATTTGAGATTTAGGAGCATCAAAACCATAGTTCGGCAAATAGAGTAAGAATGTATTTTGTGAATCTTGTGTGCCCTAGTTTTAGAAATATTTGTTTGAAATTGGTTTGAATCAATATTTCACTGGCTGCACCAAAGGTTATAGAGGTTATAGAAAAACTACAACCTAAATTCAAAAGATATCCAAAAAAAACCATAGATGATGACCCATTAGGTCCATTCTCACATATTCCAAATGGGGTTTTACCAATTGAAGATATTAAGGATTAAATTCATGGAAAAATGGAAGAGAATTATCCTAGTAAGTTTGGAGATGTATGGAAAAATGAGTTAAGAGATGATTTCACCCCAAAGCTGAAATTTATAAAAACCTAGTTGAGAAGAAACTAGATGTATGGAAATGGTTTTCCAATTTCTATTATGATATTAAATGGATAAAAATTGCACTAAGAAGAGTTATGATCAATTTTTTTGGACTAATATGCCCAACATGATCACAAAGGAATTAATAAGAGAGGTGACTGGACTATGCTCCACTGGACCCATCCCCATTTTGAAGTCCATTAAAAATGAAGTGGTTATGGAGAAAATTGGTCCTACATATGACAAGAGAGCCCTAATTGTTTTTCCTATCAGAAACCTAACTATTAGGTATGCAACTTATTGGCTACAAGATCTACTTTACCAATAGGGATAACTTTATATCTGCCACTGCAATTAGGGTGGAACATAAGATGATAGAGAATAGTGTAGATTATGAACTCCATAAGTTGCGTATGCAACAACTAATGGAGAATCTAAAGAAAACCAAGGAAGAAAAATATGTGTTTAAGTATGGCACTTTGGTCATTTGCTTATTATTCTACTTTTTGAAGGAGTTGTTCATAATTAGAAAGGTAAACTAGATAAGTGGAAGACTAGTTGCACTACAAATTGAAGATTATATGAGGAACCTTGGATACACCAATCCACACGATGATTCTCCTACTGCCTTCTTTGTAGTATTTTAGAAAATAATGCATGAGAGAGAAAGGATTCCAAGAAAAAATATAGAAAGGTACAAAAATTATATCACATTTCTGGTTTCTACAGATCATTGTATCATGGAGGCAGTGGAACAAAGGATTGTTTGGGTTCCTAAATTAGGTTATGAGATAATAGAGGCATAGCTTATTGGTTGTACATAGATTTTATTGAAAAGTTCTAAAGACACCAACAAACTAAGGTATGGTACTTATGAAGAAAATTCTATAAAAGTACACTTGAAACAAAAAGAACCTATTATGAAGAAGAGTGTTGATAAGATGGTGGATGTGTATGCACAAGAATTGGGTCTTTCAAAGGAACATGTGCAATATGATAGACAAAGAGCTAGAGAAAATATGAGTGGGTGATCCCACAATACTGGTTTACAATTTTTGGCCAAATTGGACATTGAACTAATTTTTTTAGCTAAATCTTCACTTTCGAGCACCTATAGTTGCTAAACCATGAGGAATTTGAAGATGATGCAAACTAGTGATTTGTGACATTTTTTCTAAAGATTCTAAACATATATTTTTAATTTTTTTTAATCAGATTGTATTTCTTTTTCCATCTCCTTGAAAAACTAGGTTTTATTAGTAAACACCATTTTTAAGGAGTGATACTCACCTTAAACAACATAATTTTTTTTCTATGAAGGATAATTTTTTTTTTTTTTTAATTTAGCTTTGTAACTATGATATCTAACAAGTCCATTTGGTTTCATAGTGTTTTATTGAATATTTTTTTCTTAATCAAGTTTTGAAGTCAAACCAATTACAATTCAGACATAGCCAGGCCGTAAACAACATAAATTTTTTGTATGTATTGAAATTCATTTTTTTTACTAGATCAAGGTCATCAATACCTAGCCCGAACATATTTTTGAGAATTTTTTTTATGTACTATTTTTTGACATGTGCAGAACAAAGAGCTTTATTTTTGGTGAAAAACCTATGTTTAATTAAACTAAAAAAATACATAATAAAACCAAAATATATTAAAATTATATTCGATGGATAGATCATTCCAAGGACTACCGTCATGTAGTTGGGTCTATGAAGTTTCCTCCATTTTCATCCTCAACTCGAGCTTCGAAAGGATATTTTTTGCAGAAATTTGGTGCAAGGGGAAAAGGGAAAAAGGGGGGGTTCGCTCGAACCCCCCTTGATATTTCGAGTGAAGGGGGTTTCACTAAAAGGGGGGTTTGAGAAAACCCCCATTTTTTCCAAAATTTCTCTTTGTTTCCTTTCTAGAAAACATGCAAAATGAGGGTCCCATCATCAAATAGGGTTCGCTCAAAGGGGGGTTCAAGGGAACCCATTTTGGGTTAAAGCGAACCCCCCCTTCATGTGAACCCCCCAAAACTCAAAATTTTCTTCATGAGGGTGTTTTTGTAATTTTCCTTCCTCAACAAAATTGTGAACCAATTTTGTGGGATCACCCAAGTGTTAGAGAAGCATATGGGAGCTCAAGGAGATCTGGTAGGATAGCTACCACACCTCCCTTTTTCCAAAATTATTTTGAGGCTTTACTTATACTAAAGAGAAAAGGAAGACAACCACCATCCCTTTGGTAAGGGAGAATTACCCTTTGATTGCACAAGCTACAAGGGCATAGAAGAAGAAAACTACCACCATGCTGCACCTCCTACTGCTCTTCCAAAAAGAAGAATTAAACAAAAGAATACAAGGGAGAAGGGTAAAACTTAAATGGTGTTTGAGTTGATGTATTTGGATTCTTTTGAGGATGCTAGGAGAGAAAGAAATTCATGAACTAGTTCCTTTATCCATTGAGTGACAGAGTCTCTAGATTTAATCTTGTGCAACAACTAAAAACAAGGTGATGCCTTAATCAAGTCATCTTGAAAAAGACTATGCCTTTCAAAATACATGGGAAAATTGGGATCTACATATTCATTTAGAAATATAATAAATGGTTCTAGAATATTAAGAGAGCCTACTTAGTAATTGTAGCAACGAAAATAGTATGCCCCACCTTTCAGGAATGGAGCACAAGGTTAGGGTTCCTATTTCACACTTGTTACACTCAAGGTCCAAACCTTGGAGATCTTAATCCAAGGATAGGGTATGTGTAGGATCATGATGAGCCAGAAAGTGGCAATATGATGGGTATGTGGCTGGCAACTTTTTTTTACCCAAAATTGATGAAACAAAAAGGGTTTTTAAACGAGATTCTCAGCTTTCCACTAATATAAATTATGCTTTAGGGTATGTGCAATATCATCATGGAAAAAACAAGCCCTTAAGTGGCAAAAAAATAAAAAAAATCAGAGTATGTGGCTGGCGACTTTTTTTTACCCAAAATTGATGAAACAAAAAGGGTTTTTAAATGAGATTCTCAGCTTTCCACTAATATAAATTATGCTTTAGGGTATGTGCAATATCATCATGGAAAAAAGCCCTTAAGTGGCAAAAAATAAATAAATCAAAGTTAAGCAAATTGACATAAAAATTTGAATAAGTTATCTATATTATTTCAAAAATATGTAAGAATAGAATTTGTAGCAAATTGAATGTAGTTTCTAAAATACTAGGTTTATTTTATTTTTAAAATCTATTTGGTGAAAATTTGAAATTTCAATGTAGTACTTAAATTTCAGTGGAAAAATAAGAAGTAGGTGTCTGTCTGACCACCCTAACGACAATAAAATGATAATATTTTTTGTATAATATTTTAGACATAAGTAGAGGAATCATGTCCCATGTGGTGCATATTTTTTATAATTTTTTTCCAAGTAAATAATTAATTATGAATCTTTTATTACAACTTTTAAAAAATATAAAAAAGGTGTGTCTGACCACCTTGGTCAAAACTTCATGAAATTCAATTTTTCTTTTTTTAATCCTATAGTATACGAAACATAGAATGTGATGCATGTTTTGGATTCCAAAAATGTGATACTTTTTGAAATCTATAGATGTTTTTCAATCAGCCTATCAATCAGGACTTTAGTCGTAATTCAAGGGTATGTGCAAGATCATGATGGGCCAAAAAGTGGCAATATAATGGGTATGTGGCTGACGATTTTTTTTAACCCAAAATCGATGAAAGGAAGAGGGTTTTTAAAGGATATTCTTAGCTTTCCACCAATATAAATTATGGTTTACTTTGAATTTAATAAATAATTATTATTCATTTTCTATTTGAATTACGACTAAGGTCCTGATTGATAAATTGATTGAAAAACATCTATAGCTTTCATACAGTATCACATTTTTTGAATCTAAAACATGTCACATTCTATGCTTCACATACTATAGGACTAAAAAAAAAATGAATTTCATGAAGTTTTGACCAAGTTAAGGTGGTCGCATTATTAAGCTTTTATATTTTAAAAATTTGTAATAAAAATAATAATTAATTATTTACTTGGAAAAATACAAAAAAATATGCATCACATTTGGACGAAGTCCTCTAATTATATACAAAATATTATAAAAAATATTATCATTTTATTGTGGTTAGGTGGTTAGACAAACAACTATTTATTTTTTCCCTTAAAATTTAAGTACTACTCTATTGACATTTCAAATTTTCACCAAATAGATTGTTTTTTTAAATGCCTAGTAGTTTAGAAACTACATTCAATTTTCTACAAATTCTATTCTTACATATTTTGAAATAATATAGATAACTTATTCAAATTTTTATGTCAAGTTGCCTAACTCTAATTTTCTAATTTTTTGCCACTTAAAGGCCTATTTTTCCATGATGATCCCACACATACACTCAAATAGAAAAATGAATAATAATTATTTATTAAATTCAAAGTAAAGCATAATTTATATTGGGTGGAAAGCTGAGAATCTTTAAAACCCTTTCATTTCATCAATTTGGGTTAAAAGTCGCCCACATACCCTACAAATACCCATCATATCGCCACTTTTTGGCCCATCATGATCCTACACATACCCTTTACTTTAAATTTAATAAATAATTATTATTCATTTTCTATTTGAATTACGATTAAAGTCCTAATTGATAGGTTGATTGAAAAAAATATATAGCTTTCAAATGGTATGACATTTTTTAAATCCAAAGCATGTGTCACATTCTATGCTTCACATACTATGGAATTAAAAAAAGAAAAAATGAATTTCATGAAGTTTTGACCAAGTTAAGGTGGTCAGATGTACGAGTTTTTATATTTTTTAAAAATTGTAATAAAAAAATCATAATTAATTATTTACTTGGAAAAAATTACCAAAAAATATGCATCACATCGGGACATGAGTACTCTAATTATATCTAAAATATTATCATTTTATAGTGGTTAGGGTGGTCAGACAGTCACCTACTTCTTATTTTTTCCTTGTAATTTTATGTACTACTGCATTGAAATTTCAAATTTTCACCAAATAGATTTAAAAAAAAAAACCTGGTAGTTTAGAAATTACATTCAATTTGCTATAAATTATATTCTTACATATTTTTTAAATTATATAAATAACTTATTCAAATTTTTATGTGAAGTTGCCTAACTCTGATATTTCTAAATTTTTCGCCACTTAAGGGTCTTCTTTTTCCATGATGATCCTGCACATACCCAATAGAAAAGGGGGGAGAGATCTTGCAATAAGGTATCCTAGGGGGTGATTAAAGACAATAAGAGGGTTCACCACCAAGCTAGGGCTTGGAAATACAAGAGATGTAAATGAGATGGAAAGTACTATGCAAAACCTAACTAAATGACCTAGGAAATGAAACTAAAATACAAAATGACAAACTGAGAATGAAGAGAGGTGCAATTGGAAGAAGGATGTGGTAAAAAAAAATCCAAAACCCTAAAAAATTGATGTTTGATGCCCACTAGGACTCATATGCCAGTCTGGGTGATTTAGTCCCAGAATAGGGTTTTTGTGTCAAAACTAGAATTTGATAGTGTATGATCTAAAACAACTAAAATATGGAAAAATCCCTGTAGTAAGACTCATATAGAACAAGTGGAATATTAGTGCTCATATTTTTTGGAGGGTTGATATTTGAATTAGGTCTCCAATCTTTTCTCTTTCTTCCACAATTTGTTTCTAGATATGAAACCCTGATTTGCAACCTATAGGTGACTTTTTGTGAATATATCAACCTTGTGAAAACTTGATGAATTTCTCCAACCTTGTAACCTAATATTCAAAGGATCTTCAAGCTCCAAGATACCTAGATATGCAATAACACATGTAGGGAGAGATTTTTTTTTTATTGTTAGAGAATATGGGTTTGCCTTGGTCAAACCCCTTTTAGGCAATTAAACTAAATCATGAGATAATAAAATAAGAACATGAAACATGAATTATGAAAAATGATTCCTTGAATGATGTCTTATAAATCTACAATCTAACATGAAGTGGCCATGAAGGATATAGATTTAGATCTTGAAATAAGTGTAGGACAAGGCTTAATCTTGGATTTTGAATGCAACATCACAACACTAGCTCAACAATATGATTGATGATTGATAACCTTGACATGATGATGGATCTTGAATTGTTGCAATAATTGATGAAGAATTATGCCCTTGAATGCCTTAGGAATTCTCTTGTAAACTCTCTTGACACTCTTGTGAAGTCTTGTAATCATAAAATTGCTATTAGGAATGCTCTCTCGAAAGTATTAGGTAAAAATGAGTGAAATAACCTTGCATTTATACTTTTTTATGCCAAATTTCTAAAAATTACAATACTACAAGCTGACATCAGATCTAGGAGGACAAAATCCCACCAATAATTTGAATTAAATTTAATTTTGGGCCATATGGGACTCATATGTGACAAGTGGTATATGAGTCCCATTAGGCTTAACTATGAGACACACTTTTCAAAAATGCTTAGAATGATGTAAAATCCATATCAAGCCCCTAAAACCTAGGTGGGACTTATACATACAAGCTTGTGTATGAGTCCCAAATTACTAAATGTGGGCTACAAAACCTAAAAACACTTGAATTATGATTGGATGGTCATAAATGTCAATATTATCCTCAACACGATGCATTAATTGAGGCTTGTGGATGCAAAATAAGGCCTAATAAGGCATAAAGAAGTCCAATTATTTAATGAAACCATAGATTAGTGTGAAAATGTTAGGATACACTTTACAACACCCAAAATAAGGCATAATTCAGTTCATTTAATTTACAAGGGTCCTTAACTTAATGTGAAGGTGAAAATAAATACACTTTACAACATTAAATTAAGGAAAATTTAGGTCAATTTAGATTAAAAGGACCCTAGGTCCAATGGGTATGTGCAGGATCATGATAGGCCAAAAAGTGGCAATATGATGGGTATGTGGCCGACGACTATTTTTTAACCCAAAATTGATGAAATGAAAATGGTTTTAAAGGAGATTCTCAGCTGTCCATTGATATAAATTATGCTTTACTTTAAATTTAATAAGTAATTATTATTAATTTTCTATTCAAATTAAATTAAAGTCCTGATTGATAGGTGATTAAAAACATCTATAGCTTTCAAACGGTATCACATTTTTGAATCCAAAACATGTCACATTCTATGCTTTGCATACTATAGGATTAAAAAATAAATTTGAATTTCATGAAGTTTTGACCAAGTTAAGGTGGTCATTATGAAGTTTTTATATTTTTACAAAGTTGTAATAAAAAATCATAATTAATTATTTACTTGGAAAAATTTGCAAAAAAAATATGCACCACATCAGGGCATGAGTCCTCTACTTATATGTAAAATATTATAAAAAATATTATCATTTTATTGTGGTTAGGTGGTTAGACGACACCTACTTCTTATTTTTCCCCTGAAATTTAAGTACCATTGCATTGAAATTTCAAATTTTCACCAAAAAAGATTTTGTTTTTTTAAACAAACCTAGTAGTTTAGAAACTACATTAAATTTGCTACATATTCTATTCTTACATATTTTTGAAATAATATAGATAACTTATTCAAATTTTTATGTCAAGTTGCCTAACTCTGATTTTTTTGAATTTTTTGCCACTTAAGGGCTTGTTTTTTCCATGATGATCTTGCACATACCCCAATGTGAATGTAGAAAATACATTACAACACTAGTTTAAGGCGACATTCTAGATTGATTTTAATGTTAACCATTCCTAGATTAAGTGAGAAAATGTACCACCTCCAAGAAGGGCATACATTTTTTGTCATTATGTATTTAGCCCCCACTTTAGTGAGAGGAGCAACTTGCTTCAAACTCAGACTAAAGTAGACATTCAAGAGTGGTCCAAGTGGTGTACCAATGTGGATGGTTTAGGATGAAAAATATCAAGGGAGTGGTAAAGCCCCCAGGATCCAAGATACTATGTCAAACTAAAATAAGCACAAAAGGACACACACAAGGTGTATGGTATGCAGCAAAACAAGATACACAAACATACAATGTCAATAACTAAAAGGAAGAAAGAAAAATAAGTGAAGATAAAAAGGGGTGGATCAAGCCTTGACCGTTTGTACAACGTGATGTGGATTGGATCTAAGCTATTTTTCCAAAAATACAGGATCACTCTGAGGCAATGAGACTTCAGGATGTCCATTGGGTGAGTATCCAAAGGGTGGCCTACAGAGAAAGTGATTCCTCCATGTCGACTTCTCACCATATAATGAGAAAGTCATTCCCATGTTTAGGCTTCTCATCATACCTTAACCATACCAAAGCTATACCTCCTGATAAATTTGACAAAGCACCACATAATAATGAAAATTGAGCTTCATGAGGCAAGAAAAGCTTCGTATGATTGAAACTCATGGACAAACAAGATGGAACCATAGGCAAGCAAAGTGTGTTATGCAAGGTGGCTATATAATGGGTTTTGTAAATGAAAAATAGTGTAAGGAATGTTCAAAGGGATTTTTATTAGTTCATGTAAGGTCTCTTCTTAGGGAACATTGTGCCTAATGTCTCCAAGAGAGGGCAAGCCAAAGATATATCATGCTCTCAGAGGGAATCAAGCCCAATGACACCACCAAGAAAAGGACGCATCACAAGAATAAAGAAAATCACACAGTGAAACATGAGTTTCTGTCTAATGTCACATGTAATTCAACTTAAGGCATGTCATCCACATCCAAAGCTTGCTCTTATATGTTCATGAAAGGTGGTCAACT
Organism: Sequoia sempervirens; assembly: GCA_007258455.2. NCBI lineage: Eukaryota > Viridiplantae > Streptophyta > Pinopsida > Cupressales > Cupressaceae > Sequoia > Sequoia sempervirens. Next base: position 224,953 of record VDFB02354829.1, read on the forward strand.
AGCCAAAAAAGACAATGACAAGTGACATACGAGGAGAAGGCTACCAAACCCCTTTCCCCCACTTAGTGCAAGACAAGAATGAGCTGAAATGATTGATGAGAAACATGCTAGAGTGAAAATTAGTATCATTTAAAGGAATTGGGTGCTCCAACATAAAGAAGGGCACCACACTCCTTAAGATGTTGAATTTTATCACTTAGCCTTACATTTGTTAGTAGAATGACCATGAACTCTATGATATGCACAAAATGAATTCTTGTAGTAAAATTTCTTTCATGTTCATGGAGGGAGAGATATCAAGTGATCTTGGAGGAGTATCGACAAGATACCCTCTTGATCAATAGTATAAGATGTTCCCTTATTTTGTGACAAAGATATCTCTTGCTTAGTACATAGGATGTCATACTTACACAAGAATCTTTAGATTGCAGTTTTGTACTCTCCTTTACAAGAGGGTGTAAAATCTATCAAATTCAAATCATTGGTGTTTTACGTGATGAAATTGATGTTAAGCGAAGATTTCTATGTTTCTTTCATTTATTTCAAAGGATAATAATCAAAACCACTAGTGTCTATCAGTTTAGGATGCATTAATGTTAAAGTTGGCTTAGAAGGGTGTTTTGTAATAGTGTTGATATTAAGTGAAGGCTTGCTTGTGTCTTTCGAGGGGTAATAACCAAGACCACTAGTATTTTCTTGCGTGTGAGGCTCTATAGGGACATGCATACCTTGTTCTTTAGCACCACATCCTTTTCCACTATATCTGAAAAGTTGTTTCATAAGTTCATAACCTTTTTCCATAAATCTCTTTCATTTCTTTTGGAGTTGGTGGTCGTTTATAATCAACTTCATGAAAGTTTGTCATGTAATTTGCTTGATCTTCTAAAGTACTTGAGGTGGATGCTTTCGAAGGACTGTCTAAATTTTGTGTTGACATTGCCACTTTTTATTTTCCCTTTTCAAAGTCTTTGTTTATGATTTTGTATTCTCCCATGAACATTGGTTCAAAGTCTAAGGAACCCCAATCATCTTATAATATATTTGTGACTTCCTCAATATGTTTTTCTTTGTCTTTATGTTGCATAGGTTCTACTTGTGTACTGGGTGTCAATGCTTTCAAAGGATTTTCCTTATTTTTCTCAATGTTCAAACAACTATTTGGTTCAAGGTTTGTTTCAAGTCTGTAAACTTTGTTGTTGCAGACATACTTCATTACACGATGAAGAGTAGAAGGCACCCCATTCATTGCATGAATCCATGGTCTTCCCAAAAGAAGATTGTATGAAAGATCATGAGGCATAACATGGATTGGTGTTTCTAATGTGACCTTTCCAGCTATAATAGGCAAAGTGGTCACACCAAGTGGTTGTTTTCCTACATTGTCAAATCTCTTAATAGATAAAATTTAGGTTAGATTCTTTATTTTTCCATGCCAAGCCTATCCAAAAGGGTTATTACTACACACATTAAGGGCAGAGCCATTGTTAACAAGGCTTTGCTTTATCCCTATTCTTTTAAATTGAGCTATTATCATGAAGGTGTCATTTTTTTTTGCACTTCCAAAGGAGGGAGCTCAAATTGGTGGAAAACAATGTGAGCATTTATTCCTTGAATCATGGATACTATTTCATTCGGTTATGCATTGGAAGGGATAGGAACTTGTTGTAAAACACTTTGAATCATGTTATGGTAATGAGGGGATACTTGAATAAGGTACCATAAGGATATCTTAGTAGGATTATTCTTAAGTTGTTCAGCAAGATCGTACTCCTTTTTATGAGGAGGACCTGATAAGATAGGGTTAGGCACGATAGGATTGGGCAATGGGAGGGATGTTGAAGGTATTTTTTTTTTGTTGTACTAGATTGTTTCTAGTGTTATATGTATGAGCAATAGTATTATAATTTGATTGCTGCAAAACATTGTTCTTAGGTGGGTAAAGGATAAGTTCAGGTTTGTTTTGAGTTTGTTGTTTGTGTGATGTGGGTAAAGAATTAGAGGATTCTTAGGATGTCCCACAGGGTATGTAGGAGGTCCATTTTTCGAGGAGGATCTAATGGACAATTGTGCATTCATAACCTCAGTAGTCTTGGTTTGATGTATTTCTAATAAAGGGTAGTCTAGTATTATCTTTTTACCAACATCTAAGGAAGCTAAAATGCTATCATTTTCTTCCACCATGGTATCCTCCCTAGGAGGAGATTTTTTTAGAGAGAAAAAAACCATATGTTCATGACATTCAATGTTTGGTTATTCTAAAATGAATTCATCACAAGTAGGAGAATTATCAATGGTTGGATTGTCTTGTTCAATAAGGGTTTCTCTAGGTGAAGAGGGACAACTAAGATTCTCATGACTTTCATCGATTACATTTTCTAACATCGAAGTATCTTCTTCACAACTAGGAGAGATACTAGTAGAAGAACAAGTATGATTATCATGATCATTTATGATTTCATTCCTTTGTCCCATAATGTCCTCCAAAATAGGATACGTAGGGGAAGGAACATAAAGAAGGTTGTTATAGACCTTAAAGATTTGATCATCTAGCACCAACTTATCATCCTCACTTTCAATTGCATCCTCTTTCACTAAAACATTCCCAAAATCAAAAGATGAATGGAAACTAGGTAAGGTGATGTTTAGAAATTTGTCTATGATCTCATTCTCTTGTGATACAATATCTTCCCAAGGAGGAGGAGGAGAAGGACAAGAAATAATTTCATGATTCTCAATTATTGGAATCTTCTTTCACCAAGATCCCTTCATCACCAAAACAAGAGGTATCGGGAGAAGAACAATTATGATCATCATGGTTATCTATGATTTTATCCTCTTCTATCACATTATACCCACAAATAGGAGAGATAGGAGTGGGTATAGGTTTAAGGCAAGCATCAACATCTTCACTCTCTTGCACTAAGAGACTCACATAACCAAGGAATGTATTGAATGAATGAATACCATGCTTATTGACTAATTTTTTCTTTGAAAACTTGGAAAAGATAGATACCAACATGTTGGATCATGGGTGTTGCCACAATAGTGGTTTACACTTTCTAGGAGATCATGATTTTTGTTGAAGTCACATAGTTTTAGAAAATATAATGATTTAAGCCTTGAAAATTTCCATTTAAAGGATTCCAATTGAATAGGGTTTGATCAAACCAACTTAGACCAAGCCCCTTTGGATAAAACCCTGCTAGTTTTAAATCATACCTATAATGGTGTCTCCTTTACACCTATCAAAATGTTGATAAAAAACCACCTTTGATTTACCTTTTGGGCGATCAAATGAATTCATTTAAAATTTATTTTTTGTAAGTATGTAGTCCTTATTATAAGCTTCCAAAGAAGTATAATTTTAATTAAATTTAATTTGATGATTATATTTATTTTTTATTTCTTGTGAATGTAGGTTTTTCACTAAAAATCAAGCTCTTTGTTCTACACGTGGAAAAATAGAATATTATCAATTTTTTTTTGAAAAATATGAATGCACAAGATATTGAAGTCCTTGATCCAACAAAAAAGAAAAAAATAAATTTTGATACATACAAGAAAATTTATGTGTTATACGGTCTGCCTATGTCTAAATTGTAATTGGTTTGACTTCAAAACTTGATTATGGAAAAAATATTCAACAAAACAATATGAAACCAATTGGAAGCACTAGATATCATAGTTACAAATATAAATTAAAAAAAAAAAAAAGAATTTTATCCTTCATGGAAAAAAGGTTATGTGTTTAGGATGAGTGTCACTTCTTAAAAATGGTGTTTACTAAAAAAAACTAGTTTTCAAAGGAGCCAGAAAAATAAGTGCAATTTGATTCCAAAAATTTTGAAAAATATATATTTAGAATCTACACACAAAATGTCACAAATCACTAGTTTGCATCATCTTAAAATTCCTCATTGTTTAGCTGCTTAAATGTCTGAAAGTGAAGATTTAGTTAGAAAAAAATAGTTTAGTGTCCAGTTTGGCCAAAAAATGTAAACTAGTATTGTGGGATCACCTTCAAATAAAATAACACTAAGAGGGGGGGGTGAATTAGTGGTATGAAAAATTTAAAATTATTTTAAATACTCTTTCACAACTATGAATATATGGAATGCAGGTTTTAGTATTGTTCATTCTCCAAATAAAGTCGCATTCATGTAAAACTTTCAAACTTTGAATGATAAATAACATAATGAGATCACACAAGTTGAAAAAATCAAAACCCAATATTACGAGTGGAATGAAGATCAAGAAGACCACGAATAATAAGAAACAATAGCATAGTGATTTATGAGTGGAAAAATCCCATAGGGCTAAAAAACCACTCGGGAAAATGCCTCATTGGTTTAATAAAGCCCCACTGATTACAAAGCCTCACTAGTAAAGCCTTCCTGGCTACAAAATACCTCACTAGAAACATAAGCATCACTAGCTACAAAACACCATGCCTCACTAGCAAACATACATCACTCTAGAAAAAATATAAAGAGTACAACTCAGGTTTCTCTGTTTCACTACAATGCATTAAACTCACCACACATCTTAATTTTGCATCTTCTTTGACATATATTCAATACTACTTTTGAGTGAAAACTCAACACATCAACCCAAGAATCTAAGGTTTTCTTTTGTAGAAAAAACACACAATCATCTCTTATGTAAACTTATAGTCAGAACAATTCACATATCAATAGTTAAACATAACTCCTTCAACATCACAATTGAAGCCATTCTTTTACACATTGAAATTACACTTCAAGTTCAAGTTCCCTACCACACACAAAACATATTCAACCTATGATCATTTTTCATATCATTATGTAGATATACCTCTGACTATCTCGAAATACTCGTCAACAAAAAATACTTCTTCTTCTATAGACCACTCTTGTAAACACTGCCAATAACCACACAAAATCACTCTACTAATAAAGCCATTATATTAGACCTTGTACAAACTAAGAGTACATTCACACTACTAATTTAAACCCACATTTGAAACCTATTTAAAATAAGACAATTATATGCATTGTCTCATAGGTATCACAAAGATGTACTCAAACATCGAACCAACCAAAAAAAAACCACCCCATGCACCCTTTTATCAATTTTCCTCACCCACTTGGTTCATTCCAGAATTGAATAAAGATAATTTTTTGCCACTGTCATCCAACTGCCCGTCAAATTTTAACAATGCAATATGACCGTTGCCATTGGAAATTTGTTTGAATATCACCCATCGATCTTCTCCTTCGTGTGCTCATTAGAACCATTGATTAAAACCCTCCCGCTCAACTTAAAGAGTGTCACAGTGAGAACCGGTAACAACTAGGAGTTGGGGGCGGTATTTGAATGTTTTAAGTACCATCTGAAAGGTCACTTTAAGTGACTTCACTTGTGATAAGAAGTCATCATCAAAAAATAAGTAAAGTTCCCTCCCATCAAAAAGTCATAGTTTATAATAAGGTTTTAAGACTTTAAACACTTAGGCTTTTTAGGTTTTGGGTCTTTAAAAATACAAAATCCTAATTCTTAATCCCATATTGTATATACAAACCCTAAAAACAATTGTCACTATTTTTTTGACCCTAACATCAAACTTTGACCAAGTATCAACACCTCTACTATAATGACAATTGAACATCAAGCACAAGCTCCTAGTGACATCAACATACACCAATCCCCTTATAAAACACTTGAGAGAATGAATCTCTATCACACTTGCAGAACCATCATAATGTTAAAAGATGATCAACGTTAAAGGCCAATTCACCATACTCAAAATATGCCAATCATGACATATGCCAACAATTTCCCTTCAATGACAACCTAAGATAATACCACCAAGCACATGAGATCTAGCACCTTGTCTAACCTCAACACTCTGTGAATAGCTCCCTGCCACATGAAATCAACATCATATCATGAATCCAAACCATAGCATGAAACTCATGCACATTATATCATGCAACAAAAGCTTTGTAAGAACTGAAGTGAAGTATGAGAACTCCTTTGAACTCTCTCATATGTGACATCATAAACACCATATCATAGATGCATCAAAAAAATTCTGATGAAAAGAAACTTCAACCACTAATGAAGCAACTTCAATCAAAGCAAATTCTACTAAGATCAAGTCCTTCTGAGACATCCTACATTCTAAAGCATTTTCAACATCACTTACTTTTGACATCAATGAAAAAAAACACTCAACAATATCCCCCTTTGTCATTGATGGAAAAACTCACCACTCCATTTTCTTTCTCCCCCTTTGAAATCAAATGACAAAGGATTCTAGTAGCATCAATCCCCCTGCAAAAGAGCTGCATTGAAGGAAAGAAAAGTATTGAGAAGATGGTTTCATGGAAAAATATGTCACTGACAAATAGTAACAAATCACACTCATGAAGATTAAAAACCTACAATACTGTCAAGAAAGATCTTTACCACCAAAGTACCACTAGATTCTTCACTTTCCACTGCATACCAGTGATCTAGAAATCCATTGTCTAACTACCATGTACCTCTGGATCTACTCTCCTCCAAAATTACTGCTCGAATTATAAAGCAAAGGTTATTATGCTATCTCTTTGTCCATGTAAACACAAGGTCACTATAACCATTTTGGCTATCAAGATCTAAAGAAACAACACACACTACTAAGAATAGTTGAGCACCACTACCACCAATTTCAAGGGAATCTAGCAAAGTGCATTCAAAGCCAACCAAAGTGTATTTCAGTGGATAGCTTCACTGTTCACTGCAACAATACAAAGCAAATACACTGTCATTATTTTTAGTGAAGCAAATGTTTACAAAACAACACTGAAGAAAATGCTAAGACATTAGGTATATTGTCACTATTCTTATTCAAGCAAAGAGAAGCAACCATTAAAGAAAATGTTCACTGCAAATCCCTACAAATCCACTGCAAATCCACAAACTATCCAAAAATTTCACCCCTTTTGATAACAATTCCAAAGAAACAAAAAACATATTGTCTCAAAGTAAAGAACACACATTCCCACTATTAGTAAGCAATAAATTCCAAAGCACCAAACAGACTATCTTCAAAATACTAAATGACTGAGATATCAAATATTTGAGCATAAAGCCTATCAAACTCCAAAAGACCACATAATGTATAAACAACAAATGTCAATAGAGAAAAGTGCCACTGTTCAACTATGAGAGACTTATAACAATGCTACAAGAATATAAGACTTAGATTGAGATAATCATGAAGGGAACTGTATCACTATCCTACATATAGATGAAAACCATTCACTGTCATAAGCAATCACTTTTGCACCTTCAATGAAAGCCATTGTCATAAGAAAAATAATGAAACAATTTTCATTGATTTGAAAGAGAAAAGTAGTATTCCACATTAATACCACACACTGATTTCATGATTTCATTGTGATTTCACTGTGTATCCACTATCTCCCCCTGTGTCAAAACACTTGTCAATGACCAATCCCCCTTGGCTAAGAAAAATGTTAATTTCCTTATCTACAACTATAAACTTGTCAATATCATCTTGGCTTTTAGGAGCACACCTCAAAATGAACTAATCCACTATCGATGTCCTCAAGTATTGTTGTCATGAACAAAGAATCAAGATAAACATTAGGAAATCATATTATAGGTTGCAGTGACAAGTCAAGACAAGTAAACTTCCTTCAAGGCAATGTACTACCCTAACTACCACAAACTCACATTTACAGTTATGATAGAGAAGATTGTATTGCAATACACTAACCATTACTCGATCTCAATGTAAGACCACTTTCACAAAACAATTTCCAACTTTTAAGAATCATTCAATTTAGCATCAAGGCAACATGATAGTGATTATCAAAGTAAAATTGGCATGCCTTCATTTAGTTCACTTCAACTGTCAACCAAGAAGTTATTAGTTACCAAAGCATAATATCATTATATTGGGCAAGTCCATTATCGACTGAGTATGAATCGACGACCACAGAAGTTCATTTCATAAACCATTTTAAAATATTTGTCCACACATACCATGTGCAAGGAAACAAGCAAATGTGACCACAAAAACTACTGTCAGAGATCAAACTAACAATTGTAGTTCATACTTCACAGTTTGTCCTTCTCAAATGACACATAAAAGAGTGTTGACTATATAGTGTAAAGATCACTGAATAGTGACAAAGTCTACAGAGTAGAGAAGGAAAAAATCTTGAAACATAACACTCATAGTAGTCAAATATTAAAGAGTAATGCATAATCATCAACTTGTTGAATAGTACTTTTGGCATCAATCCTTATAGACTATCACAAACATAAACTAGTAACACTATGCATGGATCACCAACTAATGAATAGCACCAGATCAAAAAAGTTTCCGCTATTAGATGATCAGCCCAAGAGTAATTATAATGTGACCATTAGAAGGAATATACCAGACCATAGAAAAAATAAGGCAGAGAACTGAGAGCACTTCATTGTTTTACTATCATCAAAATGATCTAACATAGATTGCAAGTATTAGAACTGTCACATTGTTACCTTGCAAATGCTACTGGCATATCGAGATTGCCCTTTCAACCAATCTTGTATGCTAGGTAAGTAAGTATTGACTTGAATTTTGCAACACAAGAAGATAACAATTTCTACCAATCAAACACCTTGGAGCATCTTTTCTCTTGATAAACCTAGCAATAATAAATATTAATGACTTTTCTTTAACCACACTATGAGCTTGATCTATCTATGAGCTAATCCATCCAAATAAGTTTCATGAATCACACCATGTTCATATCTTGAAGGACATCATGAAAACCAACATTTTACAATCATAAAGCAATCAAAACAATCAACATCACCATGAGCATGAAGATGACTTGAGATCTTGTTATGGTATGAAAAAATCAAACTACCTTGAAGAAACATGAAACACATCCCGAAGACATGATTAAGAATGAAATATTCATCAATGATAAAATTCCATCTTGAGTTAATGAAAAAAACATCCTACTTACACATTTCCTTTGAACATCCTTTTGGTATCTTGTTCCATCACAACAACAAACCTTTGGAAATTCCTTGGGGTTATAATATAAGACATTGGATGACTCCCCATAACCTCATGATGCATCTCATGCAAATAATGATGTGTCATGTGAAACATGCACATGTTCTTTCTTCTTTTTCTCTTGAACTTGCTTCCTTCTCCAAAATTTCATAGGTTCCTTCTTTTGCTTGTTTGATATGTTTGGCTTCTTAATGTGATTAGGTGGCTTTGCAGGATTTCTTATCCAATAATGTGATGTGTGTCCAACATTTTTACACCTATAGCATATGATATTGCTATCTAGACCAAAGGGATGATAATTTATTGATATTCCAAGAGTACCTCCATAATTATTCTTCCATGCACCCAATAATTTCTTGCTATATGACCAACTTTATTACATTTATAGAAAACATTGTTATAGTCTTTAATTTGACAAACTATAAGAATTCTTATCCTTATTCCATCCAAAACCATTTCTTGAATGAGTTCTATAGTCTCTAGCTTTATGTTCATAAACATGTTCAATGAATAGCAATAACCATGAAACTAAGAGTAGTTGTACCTTATTGAATGGTATTTCCTAAAAGGTGGAGGCCTTGAGGTCATATTTTTTCTTCTTATTACAACATCAATAACTTCATCTTTTGTCTTATCTTCAGGAGTAGCAGCATGATGACCCAAATCTATCTTCCTTAGTGTATTCTTGACTTTAGAAGTCTACCCTTCTTCATATCCTAGGCCTATAGTGTCCTTATGACATTTTTGTTTACTTAACATGTCATTTAAACATTCAATACTCTTTTCAAATTGTAGATTCTTGTGCAACTTAGAAGATGCCTTTTGCAATTCCTTTCTCAAAGAAACTATTCACCTACAAAGAGGTCGCCTTCTTCACATCATCAATTTCAACAACAAAACCATCTCCTTTTTTTTATACAAACCTTTCTCATTTTTAGAAACTTTATTTCTATACCTCTTTCCCATTGTACTCTGCTACCAAGAACCCTTAAGTTGGTTAAACCTTTTGCAAGGGTCTAGCTCTGATACCACTTGTTGGAGTACAATACCACTAAGAGGGGGGGTGAATCAGTGGTATGAAAAATTTAAACTTAGTTTAAATACTCTTTCACAACTATGAATATATGGAATGCAGGCTTCAATATTGTTCATTCACCAAGTAAAGTCATATGCATGCAAATCTTTCAAAATTTGAATGATATAGAACATAATAAGATCACACAAGCTGAAAACATCAAAACCTAATATTATGAGTGGAATGAAGATCAAGAGGACCAAAGATAATAAGAAACCATAACACAGTGACTTATGAGTAGAAAACCCTCATAAAGATAAAAAACAACTCAGGAAAATTCCTCACTGGCTTACTAAATTCCCATTGATTATAGAGCTTCATTGGCTACTTTTTATGCCTCACTGGCAACAAAATACCTCACTAGCAACATAAGCCTCACTGGATACAAAACACCATGCCTCACTAGAAAAAAATATGCCTAAGAACTGGCAAACATACATTACTCCAGAAAAACATAAAGAGTATAGAGGGTTTCTCTGTTTCACTACAATGCATTAAAATCACCACACATTAATTTCACATCTTCTTTGACGTATATTCAATACTACTTTTGAGTGAAAAATCAACACATCAACCCAAGACTCCAAGGTTTTCTTCTACAAGAAAAACACACAATCATCTCTTGTGTAAACTTGTACAGTCAGAACCATTCACATATCAATAGTTCAACGTAACTCCTTCAACCTCACAATCCAAGCCATTCTTTTACACATTGAAATTACACTTCAAGTTTAAGTCCCTTTCCACACACAAAACATATTCAAGTTATGAGTATTTTTCATATCATTTTGTAGATATACCTCTGACTAACTTGAAACACTCATCAACACAAAAGACATCTTCTTTTTCAAACCACTCTTGTAAACACTGCCAATAACCACACAATGTCACTCTACTTTAATAAAGCCATTATATCAGAGCTTGTGCAAACTGAGATTACATTCACACTACTAATTTAAACTCACATTCAAAACCTATTCAAAATAAGACCATTATATGAATTTTGTCATAGGTATCATAGATATGTACTCAAACATCAAACCAACCAAACCAAAACCACCCCATAGACCCTTTTATCAATTTTCCTCACCCACTTGGTTCATTCTAGAATTGAATAAAGATAGTTTTTTCCACCATCATCCAACTGCCCATCAAATTTTAACCATGTAGTATGATTGCTGCCATTGGAAATTTGTTTGAATATCACCTATCGATCTTCTCCTTCATGTGCTCATTAGAACCGTTGATTAAAACCCCCTCGCTCGGCTTAAAGAGTGTCACCGTGAGAACTGGTAACAACTAGGAGTTCGGGCCATTATTTGAATGTTTTAACTTGTACCCTCCAAAAGGTCGCCTTAAGTGACTTCACTTGTGATAAGAAGTCATCATCAAAACATAAGTAAAGTTCTCTCCCATCAAAAATTCATAGTTTATAATAAGGTTTTAAGACTTTAAACACTTAGGATTTTTAGGTTTTGGGTCTTTAAAAATACAAAACCCTAATTCTTAATCCCATATTGCATATACAAACCCTAAAAACAATTGTCACTATTTTTCTAACCCTAACATCCAACTTTGACCAAGTATCAACACCTCTACTATGATGACAATTAAAAATCAAGCACAAGCTCTTGATGAAATCAACATACACCAATCACCTTATAAAGTGTACTTGAGAGAAGGAATGTCTATCACACTTGCAGAGCCATCATCATGTGGGTATTTTCAGGATCATCATGGAAAAAATAGGCCCTTAAGTGGCAAAAAAATTAGAAAAATTAGAGTTAGGAAACTTGACATAAAAATTTGAATAAGTTATCTATATTATTTCAAAAATATGTAAGAATAGAATCTTTAGAAAATTGAATGTAGCTTCTAAACTACTAGGTTTGTTTAAAAAAAAATCTATTTGGTGAAAATTTGAAATTTCAATGCAGTGGTACTTAAATTTTAGGGAAAAAAAAAGAAGTAGGTGTCTTTTTGACCACCCTAACCACAATAAAATGATAATATTTTATTATAAGATTTTAGATATAAGTAGAGGACTCATGCCCCTATGTGATGCCACTTGTATGTCTGTTCACCTTAACTTGGTCAAAACTTCATGAAATTCATTTTTTCTTTTTTTAATCCTATAGTATGGGAAGCATAGAATGTGACACATGTTTTGGATTCAAAAAATGTGATACTGTTTGAAAGCTATAGATGTTTTTCAATCAACCTATGAATTAGGACTTTAGTTGTAATTTGAATAGAAAATGAATAATAATTACTTATTAAATTCAAAGTAAAGCATAATTTATATCTATGGAAAGCTGAGAATCTCCTTTAAAAACCCTTTTCATTTCATTAATTTTGGGTAAAAAAATAGTCGTCAGCCACATACCCATCATATTGCCATTTTTTGGCCCATCATGATCCTGCACATAACCATGTTAAGATTATCAACATTAAAGGTCAATTCACCATACTCAAAATATGCCAATCATTCCATATGCCAACAATCTCCCTTCAATGACAACATGATATAATTCCACCAACCACATGGAATTTAGCACCTTGTTTGACCTCAACACTTTGTGAATAGCTCCCTACCACATGAAATGAACATCATATCATGAAGCCAAACCATAGCATGAAACTCATACACATTATATCATGCAACCAAAGCAACAACTGAAGTGAAGTATGAGAACTCCTTTGAACTCTCTCATATGTGACATCATAAACACCATATCATAGACGCATTAAAAACATTATGATGAAAATCAACTTCAACCAAAGCAACTTCTTCTAAGATCAAGATGTCCTAAGACATCCTTCATTCTAAAACAACTTCAACATCACTTACTTTTGACATCAATGAAAAACAACACTCAACACATCATTTGTGAAAAGTAATCTATGGAAACTTAAAATGGAAAGAGACTTGAAATGCAATATAAAGATCTAGAATGAAATGTGTAAATGCAATTTTTAGATTTCAAACAAGGTAATTTACTGATTACACTATGCAACAACTTGAAAATTAAATGTTGTAAATGCAAATTTGAAATTAAGCAATGCATGAAATAAATTGATTTAAGCTAGATTTAGTGAAATGATGTAACAAAAACTTAGCCAACTAAAATAGATAACTAATGATAGCAAGTAGAAGTGTAAAAATAAGGTTTTTAATAATGTAAAAGGTAGTTTTAGAGCTGATATCTAGGAAAACATTTCCTAGAGGGGCATATGAGTCCCAGTTAGGGTTTTTCAAGAGTTCAAATGTTAAAAAATGCACAACACAAAAATCCTAGAAAGTAGGCAAAACAACCTATATAGGGACTAAATCACCTAGACTGGCGAATGAGTCTCAAATTAGGGGTTTTGCTAGGGTTTTTGCACCATTTTCAACAAATTCTATGTGAATGTTTTTTTTTTGGGTTAGGATGATGTCTAGGTTAAGTGTAAATGTAGATTTCAGATGAAATTTAATGATCTAAGATGCAAAAATGCAATCTAAATGCACATTCACTAATGCAAGATTTAGAAATCCTAGATGCAAATTAACTAATGCAAAACCCTAATGCAAAGTTAATGCAAACTAGATCTAGGACTATGATGCACTCTAAATTAGAAAGGGGTGTTCACACCGGGTTCACAAAAATGTAGCAATGGAAATAATATGCACCACCTTTAAGGAGTGAAGCTAAGGGTAGGATTCCTATTCCGCACTTGTTACACTCAAGGAAACCTTAGAGGTCTCAATCCAAGGATAGAAAAGGGGCAAGAGATCTTGCAATAAGGTATCCTAGGGGGTGATTAAAGACAATAAGAGGGTTCACCACCAAGCTAGGGCTTGGAAAGACAAGAGATGTAAATGAGATGCAAAGTACTATGCAAAACCTAACTAAATGACCTAAGAAATTAGACTAAAATATTGAATGACAAAATGAAAATGAATAGAGGTGCACCTAGAAGAAGGATGAGGTTAAAAAAAGTTCCAAAACCCTAAAAATTTTCTCTTTGATTCCCATTAGGAGTCATATGCCAGTCTGGGTGATTTAGTCCCAGACTAGGGTTTCTATGCGAAAACTAGAATCTAAAAGCATATGATCTGAAACAACTAAAATCTAGAAAATTCCCTGTACTAGGACTCATATGCCACAAGTGGTGTATAAGTCCCACTTAGCTTTTTTGGAGGGTTAATATCTAAATCAGGTCTCCAATCTCTACTCTTTCTTCCACACTTCGTTTCTAGATATGAAACCCTGATTTGTAACCTGTAGGTGACTTGTCATGAAGATATCAACCTTGTGAAAACTTGATGACTTTCTCCAACCTTATAACCTAATATTCAAAGAATATTCAAGCTCTATGATACCTAGATCTGCAATCACACATGTAGGGAGAGAAAAACTTATTTTTAAGAGAATAGGGGTTTTCCTTGGTCAAACCCCTTTTAGGTAATTAAACCAAATGATGAGATAATGAAATAATAACATGAACCATGAACAATAACATGAAGTGGCCATGAAGGATGTAGATCTATATCTTGAAATAAGTGTAGGAAAAAGCTTAATCTTGGATCTTGAATGCAACATCACAACACTAGCTTAACAACATTCTTGATGCTTGATAACCTTGACATGATGATGGATCTTGAATTGTTGCAATAATTGATGAAGAATTTTTCACTTGAATGCATTAGAAATGCTCTTGTAAACTCTCTTGACACTCTTGTGAAGTCTTGTAATCATAAACTTGCTATTAGGAATGCTCTCTTGAAATTCCTAGGTGAAAATGAGTGAAATAACCTTGTATTTATACTTGTTTATGCCAAATTTCTCAAAATTACAACACTACAAGTCGACATCAGATTTAGGAGGGAAATTTTTTTCCAAGAATTTGAATTAAATTTGATTTTGGGCCACATGGGACTCATATGCCACAATTGGCATATGAGTCCCATTATGATTAACTATGGGGTCACACACTTTTCAAAAATGCTTAGAATGATGTAAAATCCAGATTGGGGCCCTAAAACCTAGGTGGGAATCATACACCCAAGCTGGCGTATGAGTCTCAAATCACTAAATTTGGGCTACACAACCTAAAAAACACCTGAATTATAATAGGATGCTGGTGAATGTGGGTATTATCCTTAGAAAGATGCATTAATAAGGCTTGCAGATGCAAAATAAGGCCAAATAAGGCATAAAGAAGCCCAATTATTTAATGAAACCCTAGATTAGTGTGAAAGCATTAGGATACAGTTTACAACAGCCAAAATAATGCATAATTAAGTTTTTTTAGTTTACAAGGGTCCTAAACTTAATGTGAAGGTGCAAATAAATACACTTTACAACATTAAATTAATACAAATTTAGGTCAATTTAGCTTAAAAGGACCCTAGATCCAATGTGAATGTAGAAAATACATTACAACACTAGATCAAGGGGACATTAGGTCCACTTTAATGTTAACCATTCCCAAATTAAGTGAGAAATTGTACCATGTCCAAGAAGGGTGTACAATTTATGTCATTATAGTGATCCTCAAGCATAACCACACAATTTCCTTTATTATATTGAAAAGATGCCATGCAAAAGCTTTGCAAGGATTTTACAAACTTCTAGTTGAAAAAATAAACAACATACATTTAGAAATGCATACCATACATAAGGTGACACTCAACTAAGGTTGATTCTACCATTAATCAATCAATCTTTAAATCTTACAAATATTATTACAAGTTCTAGAGAAAACCCAAATCATTATAATGCAAAATAGCTACACCTAGAATTAGAAATAGAAACCCTACAGTTTCCTATGAATATCTTTCTTAGATGCTAGCTCTGTAACTACTCTCTATAAAAAAACTTTATCCTCCTCCCTTCTCCCTTAATCACTCAAAAAATATATCCTTTTACAACATGAAGAGACGCTCGAGGAAAGAACCATGGAAATCTAAAATTGTACATGCATCCCACATTTTCTTACATCACCTTCACAAGGTCACACACTATGCCACCATGCCCTTACATTAATGACCACACAAATGAGGAGGGAAACCCCTCATAAAATTTGTAGCAAAATCTGACTATGAATGGCCCTTTCATAGAAATGAGGCATGTAAACCATAAAGAAACATGAGCATCACTTTATCCTACTTGCAAATGTTGAGAAATGCATTAAATATCATCCTTGTAGCCTCAAGGATCAAATACGGTAGTTGAAAAGTAGTTACAACATTAATGAAATTGATGACTGAAAACACATCCTTCAAGAGTATTACCAAAGTTTTGGGCTTGAACCAATCATTCAATTAAACATTAAATGGTTTATGGTACTCTAAAAGGTCACCTTTATCAAAAAATGGGCATTTAGGCTGTAAGGAACTGCTTATCAAAGGGATCAATGAGAAGAGTATACATGAACCGAAAACCCCAAAGAGAAAAACTATCATCGAGAAGCTGACATTAGGCATCAGACCTGTAAGGAATTTCTTGTCAAAAAGGTTAGTGAGAAGAGAATCTACAAACCAAAATCCAAAAGAGAAAAACATTCATTGAGCATGCAATGTATGGCCTATCATATACAACATACCATGTTGATGAAGAAGATACCATGAATAATTTTGAAGTCATGATTGTTGCAAGAGAAATTTTGTTGGACATCGGGCCTGACACTTGTTGGAAGAATGGAAAGATGAAAGAAAAAGAGTTGGTGGAAAGATTAGAAAGAATACTAAGGGAAGGAAGATTTTGGGAGTTGGGAGTTCTGAGGAAGGTTTAAGACTTATCACAAAATAATGGTAAAGGTTAAGGAGACTAACCAATCAATGAAGGCTAAAGATATGACATTGAGGATCGGGGATCAGAAGGAAGACTTAACTATTATTGCAAAATTGTGATAATAGATAAGAGGGACTCCTGATCATTGAAGGTCAAAGATAAGACATCGGGGATCAAGGATTTGAAGGGAGGCTTAGGTCTTATCATAAGAATAATAAAAAATATAGAAAAAATATTTGATCATCAAAGACCAAAGATAATGATGGATTAAAAAACCTTGTTGAGGTTTGAAAGTGGTTTCAAAACCTCTGTCAAAAACTGACAAGGTTTTCACAATTTTTAATTTTTTTTGACAAAACCTTACATTTTGAAGTTTCAAAGTGTATTTCGCAAGCATTGATTAGTATACCTAGTTTCCAAAACTCTATCAAAATTCAAGAAGTTTCTAAAAACCATGCTAGAGTTTGAAAAGGTTTTGAAAACCATGTTCGAGTCCGATAAGGTTTTCAAAACCATGTCAAAGTCCAACAAGGTTTTCAAAACCATGTCAAAGTCCAACAAGGTTTTCAAAACCATGTCAAAATTCAACAAGGTTCTTAAAACCTTTCATATGTTCAAAAAAAATTTGAATTTTATGCATCAGCCCATAAGCTTAGTTTCATGACCTTCGTTAGAGCCTGACAATATTTTGACAACCTTTAAAAACTTTGATTAATGATTGGATGGAATAATTATGGCTTAGAAATAAAATTTTAAGGATAAGAGTAAATGTCAAAACACTTAGGCAAGTGATGGTAAGAAGGGAAAAGAGGGAAGAACTTGGGAGTGAAAGAGATGGCATGCAAGTATGTAGACAACCAAAACCCTGAAAAGTTAAGTATTTAGTCATTGTTGGAACTTTTTGTAAATGGGCTTTTGGCTAGAGCCTAGCAAGGGGTTAATATAATTACTAGAGGCAATTGAGCATGATACACCATTAATATTTCTTATATTGGTTATAATTGATGGGAATCACAATGGTTGGCACAAAGTTACAACAAAAAGCACTATAAATTCATCAAATTTATGAGTTTCAACACACTCCTCTCTCACAATAGCTTAATTACCCATGAAAACTTGTTTGTCCCATAATTTAAGGGGTAAATTGAGAAGGCTAATCTATATAGGGGCAATAGCACATAGATCAACCTAGGGGTCAAAACTGAGTTTCCACTTGTAGAGAGAAGTTATTTTTCTACATAAACCAGAGACTCTCAATAAGAACCTTGTTGAGATCTTCAAATAAAGACAAAGAGAAAACGAAAAGGCCCTATACCATAGAACTAACCACTACACTTACTTTCACCTTCAATATAGATTCAACCCATTTCCTAACTACATTTTTAATATTTTGATGGGCAATGAAGAACTTACCTATAAATACATTTTCCATGGAAGAGGCAATTTTATTTGCTAGCAAGTTTGAAATTTTGAGACCCATGCCTTAGAATGAACCACTCCTAAAGAAATGCCCAATGTAGAGTAACCACAATACACCAAATTTCCCACAACCCTCGTAGTCCAATGTAGAGGTTGAGATACACTCCGCTATGAGGAATGTTGAAGAACAAAGAGGCCTCAATAGGGCCCACATCCCTTGGCCTAGACATGGCAGTTCCTACCCAATTTCCAATTCAAATTATTTGACAATTCACACACTTGTTTGCCACTCTAAAAAAATTGTCAAGCACTCTTTAATTAAAGTAGATAATTATTATTAAAAAAGATATAAATGAACATAAATAATATAATAAATAGATATTTTAAAAAGTATAATAATATAATTTTATATTTTCTTTTATTATTTTTATTTCCAATTTAAATTTTAAAATGTGATTTAATGATTCTATTTCTCTAGCTTTTATATAAATTGATTTTTTTATTTTTTCAATTTTATAATATAAAAATGCATATCACTATTTCTCATTAACAAATATACAATAATATAAAAACACTTTTAATTTAGATAGAGACAATCAAAATTTGAAAAGCTTAACTATTTTTAGCCCTCTACAATTCCCGTCCTGTAAGTGTTTCGGTAACTACTTCAGTTTAATTTCCTTACGCTCATCAAGTTTTATGTCATTGGAAGCCGACAACAATCCCCACATCTGCAAAAAAGGTATTACGTTTTGAGAAGTAGCAGCTTCTTTCAAGGCGAGAAATTCCATATGCCTTAGCAACACCAGATTCCCATGTTGTGACCATCGATCTTGTACAGAGTATGAACAGCTGGCCGTGCCCCCATGAGTAATTGGTTTTTGCCAAATGCATACTCGCAAGATAAATCTTCCACTGTCATCTCCTTTCATGCGCGAAGGAACTTCAAAAGTTTTAGAAAGTTCGTGGCCATTAACGTCGTCCAAAAATGTCATTAGCACATCCATCTGTGGAAGACGAACATTCTCCTCCTTTTGTACGACAAAGGAAAAGAATGCTGCTACACAGAAAATGCCGCTTTTCAGTGTGAGATTCTTTTGGCCTACAAGAGGTTGCGATTCACCAACTGATTCAGAAGATACCGACAAGTCCAGTCGCTCCAAACGACGAAAATCCTATCATTCAAACAAATCAGAGGATCAACCTCGCTATTTTGAAAAAAACGTCTATTTAGTTTTGGAGAGCTCGTCCATATTATTCACTATTTTTTAACATCTCAAATTTTGCGTCTTGAAAAATACGCACCTCCAACAACTGGTAAATATGTAGTCGAATGTTGCCACAGCCTATCATGCATAGCTCTTTCAATTCAGAAGGATGAACAGCAGGACGACTATATGAAATCCGTGCCGCTGGAATCGGAGATTCAAAATCAATTCTTTTGCATTTCTGATGTTTGTTAAACTCAATATTAATGAAGATTTTCTGCAACTTTAGGCATCCTGAAATGCGTAGAGAAGCAAGACATTCTGGAAGAGGGTTCAATTTATCAAGTTGCTTACATCCCTCCAGTTTGAGATCTCTCAAAGATTTCCACCCGAGTAGTGTTGAGAGCGTGGTAAGACTTTCGCAGTGAGATAAATCCATAGTCTTCAAAACTTTCATATCATTGTCGAGAGATATTGCTTGCAATTTTGAGCATCCTCTGCATTGAGAGCGACGAGATATTCTGGAAGCGCAGGAAATACTATAAGTTGTTCATTCGGGGCCATCTTTAGATTCACTAAAGATTCCAATCGTTGAGAGGTTGATGGAAATTCTGACAAGAAATTGTAACTAACATCAAGAGACTTTAGCTTAATAAGATTTCCAAAAGCTTCAGGCAGGGCCTCTAAACTGCATCTGCTTAAGTATAGCTCTTCCAAACAGTGAAGATCACAGATTTCTTTCGGAAGAGAAGCCTATTTGGTGCCACTGATATCAAGGTATTTCAGATATTTGAATTGGGCTATGGATTCAGGCAGAACAGGGGAAAGTACAGATTATCTATTATGGTCACTACCGCGATCTATTCCAGCCATCTAGCCGATCAAAAAGTATAGTGAGATCATGCGCACAAATACTAGGTATCCCTAAAGAAAAGCAAAGAATGATTTGTATACTGTTTTTTGGTCCTTTTTACATTAAAATTTGAGCAGAGCGTAACTGACCTGGGATTGTAGTCATTTAAAGACCAGATATTTTAGGTTTGTAGGTAGTCTTTGTATCTGAGTCTTTACCTACAATTCCCACGACAGCAAAACACCTAATTTCTGCAATGGTGGCAAAGTGTATATGTTGAAGCTCCACGCGCCTTCTCCAAATGAGGCCCTTTACATTTTCGTCTTCCTGTTTAAGATAGCAGGCAGAGCATCGCTTAGCAACTTTTCAACCTAATGCAGTTTACTCCAATCTGCGGAGAATACTCCCGCTTCAAGATACGCAAGGCTTTAATTGCAGTGGCCGAAACAAATAGCACTCTCTTTTCCAAAAACTATCTCTTCCAAACCACACTCCATAAATCTCCCGACCCAACAACCTACACCCCATTTAAAAAAAACAAAACCGCTTTCTAAACCACTACAGCAGTTACAACACCCCCCCCCAAAAAAAGACAGCACAGCAAAAAGCCCATTTTTCCGCTTTCTAAACCACTACAGCAGTTACAAACTCTCCCGAAAAAACGACAGCACAGCAAAAAGTCAATTTTTCCAGACTGACGAGAAAGGGGAATTATTTCGGCTTAACTCATTAGTTACACATCAGTTTATCTTTTAGATTTGAAAATTAAATACAAAACCTCCAAACAACCTACTCCTGGAAAGTTTGGAACAGATAATGAACAGTACCTGAATGGTAGTAGCAGCCGTTAGAGTATGTGTGTCCTCCTGCCAAACTCTACTGCGTTTGGTTAGATTCTTCTCGGACAATTCGTCCACCCATGTCTCTTATCTGATCATGCATAGAAAATTCACAAAAGTACTGACCCATGTGGTTCTCTTCATCTACATCATCATCTATGGCCTCAATATATCTGTTCTCTTCAAGAGTTTTAAGACTTGCAAACACAGACTCATACCCTATAACACTCCGGAATCTAGCATAAAAATCCGTACTGAAAGCCTATTCTGAATGGAGTCGCTACTCTTAATTTCAACGAAGAAGCAAACCTATATCTAAGAATATGTGTTGCTCTTCAGGCCAATACCTAATCTTATCTCTATGTATAAGAAGCAGAAAGATATAAAGGAAAAGGTCATCTAGATAAATGCCTCAGGAATAAGTTTTTTACTCTAGTGGTTTGTTTGAACGGTTCAGTTTATTCATTTTAATATTATAGATTACAATACAATCAAGTCAAAAGAATAGAAAGATCTTCTAGATATATTTGATTGTTTCAACAATAGGTTTTTATTGGAGTAGTGGTTTGAATGGTTTAGTTTATTCATTTTAATAATTAAAAAATATAATATAATCAAAAGTGAACGGAAAAGAAAGATTGTTTAGATAAAAAAATAAAAAGTTGATGGAGGATCTTATATTATCTACAAAGATGTTTTAGCAATCTGATATGGGAGTGTAAGTCTTTAGGCTGAAACCTCTTCAACTAAGAGACAAGGATAGAGGGGTATTCATTCTGTCAAAATGTCTATGGTATGATCTAGGCCTCATCCTTTACAATGTCGGGGCCTTGCACTCAACAAGACTTGATCTCTAATGGGCTCATTTAGAACCATTCAACTTTTAGATTATTATTATTTTATTTTTTTAACAATAAGCTTGTATTCTTCTTTGAATGGTTCAATTTAATTATTTTAGCAATTAAAGACTATAATAAAAATAGTTTAATTATTTTATGTTTTTCATAAGTTTCTATTTGAATGGTTTGTTGAAACATTTTATATTCATTAAAAAATAAATTTGATTAAGAAAAGTAGATATGTTTCTTGAAAACTTTCACTTAAATGACATATTAAAAAAGTTCATTTTAATAAGAATTTTTTTTTAACTAATAGTAAAATTTATTTAATAAAGATAAAATATTAGTAGTATTAATTACTTCACTATTAAAATGTGTATCATTTAAATAAAATTATATATTAAATACATCTATTAATAAAATGGACTTTTTAATTCCATCATTCTAAATGAAGTTGATTTTTTATTTATTTTTAATATATTGAACAAAATAATTACAAGAATAAAAGCTACCATTAGGTAGTTGGAAGGGAAACCTAGACTATCAAGAAATGCAACTAATAGATGAAGTTGACTTTACAAATCTCTATATGAAGAGATCATATTTTTTAAAGGCTAGTTGTTATGAGTTTGAAATTTTAAAGGAGGTAGTTGTTGAAACTTTGAAGCAAGGAATTGTTGTGAATTTTATATTTTAAATGGAAAAGATAATTTTATTTTTGGAGACTTTTAAAAGTTCATTGAAATGAGCCGCTTAGAAAATATAAAAGGTTTTATATCAAATTTTCAAAGAGATTCCATTAAAATATTTTGTAAGAAAGTCAACTATTTGTAGAAAATTGGTATATTATGTATTTCCAACACACACACAATATTGAGGAGATAAAAAGTGTATAGGAATTAAAGAGGGGCTTGCATAGGAGATTATTGTAATTTTGAAAATTAAAAATGTAATTATTTTTATTCTATTTATTTGTGTATAGATAAATTTAATGGAATATATAATTTTTTTAATAGATATAAGGAGTTATTTTATTTTACAAAGGGTGTATATTTTACTTTGTATTAAAATCATAAGAATAAACAAACATACTATTTTCTATTAGTTTTTCCTTTTTTAATGTTTATGAATAACACAATCATGTTAAATTACTGCATCTAATCTTTAATATAGCTCCAATAATGAAGTTTATAATATTATCCCTATAAATTGTTAACAAGTAATAAGGAATTTTTTGTTTCTCTTATTTCATCACTCATATCTATAGTGAACAAGGGGATAATTTTTTTATGATTTAACTAAAGCTCAAATTGTTTCAAATTGCACACTAGAGTTGTGTATTTGAGGATTAACCCTAATTCATTTAAACTAAATTTGCAATCTATAATTTATCAAAGAATGAAAAGAATAATGTTACATTCACATTGTATCAATATTAGAGGAGCATACTATGATCTTTATAATAAACCTTAATCTTTTTCATCATAATTTTGGTATAGAATTTCATTCGCCTCATGATTTTTCTTTTATAATTGTGATATTGCACCTCTTTATTATGTTTATTTAAGATAATTTGAATATTTAATTATTCTCTCCTATGTCAAATAAGATATGAAATTTATTCTTCTATTAGAGGATTTTTTGTTATTGGTTTTAGCTCTTCTAAAGATAGACAGACTATTTTAGATCATGTTTTGCGGAAATGGGATTCCCACCCAATATCCATGAGGCCTTGGGTCCATTCTTTCAACCCTCTGAAAGAACCTATTGATATAATGTATGTTTGGGTAAGATTACCATATCTCCACTTATAGTTTTAGTGCTCCTCTGCATTTGAGGGCATTATTAATGCTCTTGGTAGGTTCTTAAAAGTGGATCATACCTCCAAGAATTTTACTCATACCTCCTTTGCTAGGATTTTCGTGGAGGTAGATTTTTCTCAGGCTCTACCTAGCAAGGTGGTGCTTGAGGTTAATGGATGGTCCTAGTCTCATCTTGTGGATCTTATGAAGGTATCCCATTTTGTTACAAATTTTGTTTTTCTACTGGACACTTGGCTCATGACTGCCCTAATGGATCTCATCTTATTTCTTCATCCACTTGGTGGAAGAATGCTCACAGGGAACATCTAACTATTTACCCTAATGTAGACTATACTTCTAATAGCGAGGCTTCAAAACCTCCATCTTCAGCTCAAATAAATAATCCTACTACTAAGAATGTTATTTCTCTAGTGGATTTTGTTGTTTTGGCTCAAAATAAGGATGTCCCATCTATTGTGTGTGTTGCTTCCTTTGGAGGACCTTGCCTCTCTGACTCTTGTTGCTGATGGTGTTTTTTCTCCAGTGGATTCTTTAGATCTAGTTCAACACTTGGTTGTTCCCCATGTGGTGTGTGATACCTCCCCTGAGGCTCCTCCTAATTTTGTTTCTAATTTAGTTTATGATACTCCGTGGACGGTTTTCCAAAGCAAAAAGAAATGTACTCCTAAAAAAGCCTCTGATGAGATTCCTTTGAAGGCAAGGTTGTTGGTTTCAAGCTCTTGTGCTTAAACTATATTTCTAAGGTTGGTTGTCTTTTTTTTTTTGGTCTTGGTGGCTCTATTCTTGCTACTAGTTTGTTTTTTCTTACTTCTAACTGGTTGTTGTGTTTGGCCAGTCTATTTTATCAAGTTTTTCTACCTAGTTGTATTCTTTTATTGTATAAACCCTTTGTTGTAAAAGGGATTAGGTCCCTTTCAAAATCCTTGCTTACTTAATAAAAAACATATGTACACCTTGATTTACCATATTTATTTAGTTAAGGTCAATTATTATTTGGTAAGAGTGGCATAACTCACATCTTGATTAAAAGTGATTAAGATTTAATTCATGTCCCTTGAAATTTTCATCTCCTTTATTCATGCATCTAAGATGCCTATATATTATATCCTTCTCTAGCAAGTATTTAATTCACACTTTTATGAGCTTTCTAATTATTATTTTTTATTTTCAAAATTTACATTTCTCTCTTGGGAAACTAAGTATGTTCTTCTTTTCGAATTTCATAATCATCAATATTTACAATTTCATAGTTTTTTTTTCATTGTACTAGATTCTAAGTTATTTTCTATTTCATAAATTTTAAACATGGTATTAGAGGATTAGTGTTCTGGAAGAAATTTTTGTTTCTACTATTTTAAAGATTGGAGGCTAATCACTTGACATATATGCTTTCCTAAAACCCAATATTCACTTTTTTACATCCTTGAATAATTTAGAGAATCAAAATAGTTTGATGAAAAATTTAACTTTAAGGCTTACACTTAAGTTTTCAAGATTCTGGTAGTTTGCATGTTTTTAGTAATCTTGATAGCATGTTTAGTTGTTCCATAGTATTTAAGAGGCTCAAAAAGTTAAGATTGGGTTTAATTTTTATTGAATTAGAAACTAGTTTACAAATAAATCTTTGTTCATGTCATTAGACAAGCTACTCATTTTGGGGGGTTTGGAAGGCCAAATGGACCCTTGTATTGAACCTAGAAATCCCAAAAAACCTATTTTCATATTTTTATTTTTATATTTGGTGGTGAAGTCATTTAGCTAAGATAATTTATTTGGAGAATGTATAGATTGTGTATTAATTTTAAAATATATATATTATCAAAATGTACTATAGTGGTAGCATGAAAACACAATACACTCAAAACCAATGCTTGCCACTACCTCCAATTTCAGTCCCTCACATAGCCCATGGGAAGTGACTTTTTTCCTACCACTACTTATAGTACAGGTGGCTCCACCCACCATTCATAGCCATTCTTGACCATGTGAGCTCTTATTTAATAACATTATTTTATTTATGTTTTTTCTTATTCACTTTAGAGCAGTGTAAATATTTTTTACTTTGATGTATGGTTTGATCATAATTTGTATATTTTCGTAGGTGGCACTACTCAAATGTCATTTTGGGACCAAAGAGAATGATATTCTACTAATTTGGATATTCTAACGTCACACTTAGTCAAAATATATTCATTCACCTAGTTTTTATTACATATACATTATTGATCTATTTAGCATATTGCAACCTTGAATAAAATAGCTTATTTACTCATATTAACTTTATTTTTGTGATTTATTTTAGCTATCTTAATATTAAGTGGCTATCTTCATAGGAAAATATAATGGTGAGAATATCATGATGTACCTCTCTAATGAAAATATAAAATATTTCAACATTTGCATATTCCTCGTGTACATAAAATAATTATTGGTGATTATATATTAACACCATCACTTATGGATCATGGAATTATAGAGGATAGTCCCATTATTGGTATTGTAGACACTTAAAATTTTCTTGAATGATATTACACAATTGAATCTAGTCACTAACATTGTTTCATCCTAAAATTCACCTTCTTTTAACCTATTTAGTTAAATAATCTTAGTTATTTAATTAAATGCATCATTTTCATCTATTAATCAAATTAATTTAATTAGATTAATTCACCCCTTTCATATTCACCTTTCATCTTGTTTAATTGAATAGTACAAATTATTTAAATTAAACCCATTATGTCCTCTCAT
The DNA here is from genome assembly GCA_007258455.2 of Sequoia sempervirens. Taxonomy (NCBI): domain Eukaryota; kingdom Viridiplantae; phylum Streptophyta; class Pinopsida; order Cupressales; family Cupressaceae; genus Sequoia; species Sequoia sempervirens. Next base: position 251,606 of record VDFB02354829.1, read on the forward strand.
TTAATTGAATAATCATAAATTATTTAATAATTAAATGTCATTTGCATCCCCTTTAATTAAATAAACTTATTATTTAATGATAATCCTAAAATTCCTCAACTTGCACAATTAAAACCTTGTTTTAATTAACTAATTACTAATTTTCCTTACCCATCCACTTGCATATGGAATATTCCAAGGAATATTCTTCTATTTGGCTCAACAAATGAAATATTCTTTCCTAACAAAATCTCTAACAACTTTGAAAGTGTGTTTGTTTAAATCATTGTGAACCCTTAATGGTTTCTTTGAGCCAAGTGATCTTTTATTCTCATCCATTGATGAGAATCCTTGATCCATGTCTTCACCCTTGATTCTAGATCTTGACCCTTGATTCTTCATTTTATCTCCTATAAATACCTCACATTTTGAGAGAAATGGATCCACATCCATCAAATAAAAGTTGTGTTTCTCATTTTAATACTATCTTTATTCATACTTGCATCCATTATCAAGCTTTTTCATCATTTTCATCCACCCATAGCATAGTTTCATCAATTTTAGTGTAGTTTTCAACAATGGAGTTCAATTAGATGCTCATTGTATCTAAGGGATTGGGAAAGGGTTGTTATTCCATATCAATACGGCACCACTCCCCCAATGGGATAAGGTTTGGAGTTCTAGATTAGATTTATTTTATACTTTCATGTTTATTTCATGCTTACTTTAATGGTTTCTTGGTTTCTGAAGCTTTTGAACTTCTCATTGGGATTGTAGCTTAGGGAGCTAAATATGGCTTAAATTCATATGGATCTAGTGGATTTAACTATTACTATGACTACAATCACAGGTATTCATTCATGCATGATAAAAAATTTCATCCCATTATGATAGACCTAGTACATCAACATTGTTAATTAAATTTAAATTCTATTCTCATGTCTATCACTTGAATTTTCCTACATGTCATATTTACACATTGTTTTTCATGTTCTTTCTATCGTTTTACTTGATCTTGCCTCTTTTGTATGTTTTCTATACCCATAATCACTCTTATTAGGGGAAAGGTTGAAGGCATCTTCCATATTAATTCTACCTAGACTTGTAATTATATCTTACATATGTATTCCATTTTTTTTTATCACTTACACAGTTTTTCATGCATAGTTTCACCTTTACATATTGATCAAGTTCTTGATTTTCATTCTAAATTTCTTGGCACAATGTCATTTTAATTTCTCTCCTTCCTCAATTTTTTGACACTCCTTCGTACAGTTAATAGAATTATATTTTTAGTTAAATGATAGTTTCATAGGCTAGTGCATTTCCTTCAATGATATGATAGGTTTGATGGACACTTAAATTGCATATTGAGGATGAAGGGAGAACATGTTTATTTTGGCTACTAATATTTCCAGATTCTATAAAATCTATATCCCCTTTAGGACTAAAGTTTACTTTATTTCTAATTTGGCATGCACTTTTTTTTAATATTTTCATGCACACTAAAGTGCAGGGAAAGAGGTAGGCATAACTAGAGAAGTGGATACATCACTCTTTTCCCTCTTATATTTTAAATTAAAAAAATACACAAATGCCATCAATGCATAAAATTTCTAGCATTCATTTTGTCTCTTTGGTGCACTCACTTACCTCACTCCTAAATACAACCAAATTCTCCACTGCAAAACCACATTGACCTAGACCAAAAGACTTTGTCCAAGTTCTCAAACATGACCATATCTAGTCAGTATTGTTTCATGGATCATATTGCATGAATAATATCTTCATATAATTAGCCACCAAATACACTTCTTGCCACCACCCTTATATAAATAGGAATACTCAATGATGTACATGATTTTACAATCAACAAGAGTTCTAATAATAATCATGTATCTTGGATCATGCAATCAAGTCAAGTAAACTAGGCATGAGTGTAATCCATTCTCAAATTCTAGAAAGCTCAAATTCCAACCTTCTACTATCTCTAGTCATCAATCAAATTCCAATTTTCAATTTCTACATGTTTTTGACAATATCACAATAGCCAACATTAACATCACATCAATCTTAAAAAAAATTAATTGAATTTACTCAATTTTATTAAATTGTGGTGTAAATTGCACAACTTTAATTCTTTATTAGTCAAACTTAGTTATATTAATTTAAAATTTAATTATTAAAATTAATCTCAATGTATATTTTTTGACTAATTTAACAACCATAAAAAATATTCTTTTATTCATGTAAATGATAAATTTTTGATAATGTATGAAATGAATGATGTCTATCCAAACATAATGTATATTTGACCATATTTTATACCAAAGGCATATCCAATATGAAGTGGATGAACCTAAAAATTATGATCAATGGTATACAGGGTTGCATAAGTGATGCAAGATGATGAGAATAATCTCATCCATTCATTGCAAAAAAATAGTGCTAGTAGCAAATTTGACCATCCTATCAATAGCCCGAATCCATGCTAACGTTGTGCATGGTATCTCATTTTTAAAGTGTCATTTCTCTGCATCTTCCACAACTCCCCATTGATATTAAAAATCCCTATCCCTAACCAATCTTGGAGAATAGTCATAAAGTGCCTCCCTTCAACTAATTTTTAAGCTTGGTTTTTAGAATATATTTTACATTTGTAGGATTTGTAGTTATGATATCTTTGATTTCACTAGGCCATTCGAGCCTGAAAGTATTGGTTAGCATCTTGCGAGTATATCTTTAAACCATTACAAAAATTTGTGATTTGATTTCTCAAGAATTTGAAAGAAGAGCCAATGTGGGATATAATGTATGGGAAGAGCTAGAGCATTTCCAACCATAATATCTAACAAAATCCTCCTTCAATTATGCTTTGATGGATTTTCATACGCTTTTACATGTAGCTCTAATTTTAGTACAGGTAGTAAAGATGCTGGAAAAGGTTGTGGAATTTGGTTGAAAGATTCTAAATCTTTTTCATCAAATTAATTTTATGAAATAACTGAAGTCCATGAGAAGACATATCTTTGAGGTATTTTTTCAAGCAGTTCATGTGCCTTGTCTATGCTTCCACATTTTACATGCATGTCTACAAGGTAAATTGTAGTGACAACAATTTATGAAATTCTTGTATGCTTTATGCTATGATGCATCTCCATACTCTTTTCCAAATCTTTGATTTTGACACAAAATGGGAGTACATTGGAAAATGTGAACTCATATGGTTGAAAACCCATTTGTTACATTTAGTGAAACAATGTGATTGTCTTGTGAGAACAACCATGTCTTTTGTACCCTACATTAATGATATTCCATGAGACAATGTCACGTTCTTTCATATGCTCAAGAAAAAATCATATTCCATGAGACGATGCCACCTTCTTTCATATGGTCAAACACATTACAATAATTCACTGGAAACTTTTGTAGTTGGCATACATATAAATAAGCTTATTATGTAAAGCTTTGTGTGTAGCAAATGAAAATTACTTATGATGGATGAAAGATTATATGTTCTCTTTTGAAATAAAATTCTTGAGAATACAGATCTACAATACTTAAGATATATTTAGAGGAATCTTTTGGGAAGGTTGTGAGTAGTGAGTAAAAGGGCCAACACTTTCTTCAACTATCCCTCTCATGAGATTGAGATGAGTAGTGGATGCCAATGAAACTTTATTTTTGTAATTGGAGCATGAAAAATATGGGTTACTTTTATGTGTCATTTCCTTTTTGGAGCCTTTCATAATGTTAAAAAAAATGATAGTTATAGACAAGTAACTTAGCATGTATAACATTGACAATGGTTGACATGCTAAATAATCTTGGCTAGTAGAACTTGAGACATGGGATATACACGTCACAAAATGACAATATTGAGTAAGGTGGTATGATGAGTAACAAGTTAGCAGTATATTGAGAAGGTGGAAAATTAAATATCTTTAATGTCATCCATGTATGTGTTTATTATCATTGAAAAATGGGTGAAGTTTCTTAGAATGAACCTCTTTGATTTATATTGTGTTTAGCTTTGACAGTTTTTGGAGTGATTAATCATTTTACAGGTATATTTTAGTCATATTTTAGATGTTTTGTTCTATATGATTTTATTCAATCTATGAGATCTTTTTAAAATATTCTTGTCATTCTTTGGAGTAAAGTTATTCTTAAAGTTTATCTTTGTTTTAGCATTAAAAAATTTAAATCTTATTTTGAGTGAGAACATTCATGTGGAAGAAGCATTCTTAAAATTATAAATTATTTCAAAGTTACCATTCTCTAATGACTCACTAGTTTATGTAGGGATCTCATCATTCCATAATTTATCATCTTCCCCTTCCTAGTCTATCCTCATGAGTTTCACAACATATATCTTTTTGTGCTTGGTAGAAATTTTTATGGTGAGTGTAAACTTAAATATACATAAAGCTTGTATATTCCTCTTGATCCCCTCTTCAACACATCATTGATCTCTCCCCATTTGCATGCTACATATTGATAGCTATGAATAAGATTATCTTCTAATAAGAATCACGTCTTCTCACCTTTGTTGCCACAATATTGACAATATTTTGCATTCTTCCACCAATGTCTATTCATCATCACACTATGTATATTTTTACTAGATTCTTAGATATAGTTATTATAGTTATTGCTTTTGTAGGTAGACTAGTTGCTTGCAATGGAATCTTAGGCTTGTAAATATCACATGCCCTTTCTCTGTTCACTTGCATATAGAGTAAGATATTTTATTTTGTAAGCATACCATTACTTGCAATGGCTTATTAATCACACAAAATTTTATTGTCAATGAAAGTTAAATTATTGATAAAATAATCCACATCGCTACATACAATGACAAGTAAAGGGTATGAACATGGCATCTCTAAAGAATTTACACTGGCTTTAATAACATCTCATCCTTTATGTAAGTAGAATCTCTACTCATAGAATGGGTTTATCTATACATTATGCTTTGTTATGGACCTCGACATCTCTATTGTTTATATAAGGGAGAGGATAGGGGAGAGGACCCAATACTTGAGCACCCTAACTCTGCACTTCCCAAAATTCTACATGACATTTTAAATGACTTAAAAATTTCAAAAAATTACTTGGCAAGTCCCTTGCTTATAATTAGGGTTTTATGGCCACATCATCAAATATGATGCCACATTAGCATTCATTTTGTTGAGGTGTCCAAAAAAAAAAATTAAAAATTAAAACAATAGTTATTTTCTAAGTCATGTTGCCAATGTGGCATCACATGATTTGTTTCTTTTTAGATTTAAAGAATAAATTTTATTCAATTATGGTTCAAATATTGAGCATTAAATCAACAAATTTTATAACTATTGGAACATTCTGAACTACTAGGTCTTTTTTTGGTGTAGTTTTCTTTTCAAGCTTTCAATTATTTTTGAAAGGTCCATGTCTCATTTCTACTAATATATCATAACTTTGGATTACAGTCACACAATTCCCTCCTTCAATCTTATATTATTTAGTACTAAAATGAGTATATATGATATTAATTTTTATCGTGACAAATATAAGTGGAATTGGTTTTTTTTTTACTATTTGAAGATGAGTAACTTTGAAATTTGATTGTTGAACATTCCTTTTTTAAATAATCCTTTTTGGAAATTATGATACAATTTTAGGAAGATATTATTATACAAAAGGAAAAAAATGAATAAATTTAATTCTTTTATATAATTATAATTGTGATCTATTAAAAATTGTTTGATAAGTAGAGTCAATCAAAAAATTGTATCAATATCAATTTAAAATTTATAATATAACATAGGTTGCCACTAAAAATTATTTTAAAAATTAATTCTATGCTATATGGTATCCATCATACCTACATATAATCCTACACTAAGGTCTATGTCAATGCGTTGACTAGAAAAAAAATTCACCCCATCATCTTTTGGGTAAGCAGTAATGAATCTTTGTAATTGTAGACCAATCACATGGTCCACATTATCAACTTGAATTTAATGGGTGGCACTTGAAGCCTAAACTCAAAGTGATCAAATTTTGTGGGAAAAAATTATTTGGTAGAATTCCCTAAAGGTGTGTTGTCATGAATTTATATGACAGTATGTGATGGATCATAATGGAAAAAATAGGCCCTTAAGTTGCAAAAAAATTAGAAAAATTAGAGTTACACAACTTGACATAAAAATTTGAAAAAGTTATCTATATTATTTCAAAAATATGTAAGAATAGAATATGTAGAAAATTGAATGTAGTTTCTAAACTAATAGGTTTATTTTTTTAAAATGAAAAATCTATTTGGTGAAAATTTGAAATTTCAATGCAATAGTACTTAAATTTCAAGGAAAAAATAAGTAGGTATCTGTCTAACCAATTCTAACCACAATAAATGATAATATTTTTATAATATTTTAGATATAAGTAGAGGACTCATGTTCTGATTTGATGCATATATTTTTGTAATTTTTTCCAAGTAAATAATTAATTATGAATTTTATTACAACTTTTAAAAAATATAAAACTTGTATGTCTAACCACCTTAACTTAGTCAAAACATCATGAAATTCAATTTCTCTTTTTTTAATCTTATAGTATGTGAAGCATAGAATGTGATGCATGTTTTAGATTCAAAAAATATGATACTGTTTGAAAGTTATAGATGTTTAATCATCCTATCAATTAGGACTTTAATCATAATTGAAATAGAAAATAAATAATAATTATTTATTAAAGTCAAAGTAAAGCATAATTTATATTGGTGGAAAGCTGAGAATATCTTTTAAAAACCCTTTTTGTTTCATCAATTTTGGGTAAAAAAAAAGTCATCAGCCACATACCCTACACATACCCATCATATTGCCACTTTTTGGCCCATCATGATCCTACACATACCCATGATCGTAGAATATGCACAAATTAGATTTGTTGAAAAGTCCTTGAAATATTTTAAGAAAATATAATTTAGATGTATAAAGCCAATCTTAAAAACCTTTTCCTACCTTCTCCTTAATTATGCCAAAATTGGAGCTCTATAATAGGGTATGGCATCTA